>CAXIUP010000244.1:0-127500 GCA_964035015.1 Corallium rubrum | reverse complement strand
GAATAAAAGGCCTTGGTCTTTGGGAAAAAGCACGACAGGATGGATTTAATTTTGAGATGTAGAAGCGAAGGCAACTGTATGCATCCCAAGTTTGCCCAGTGCTGTAGAGACGGGTTTCATTTTCAAAACTTGGTTTATCCGAGATGCCGCCCTGGTGGTTTTTTGTTTTTTCTTCATGTGTCATTTTTGCATAGCTTCTTCCTTCGCTGTCGACCAAGAATTCAAAGCTTTTGTCGTGAAGATTTCGCTGGCCTTCTAGTCCACGACGACACCAGTATAAGGTTACGTTGAACCAAACATTATACAATAGGCCGAGAGGAGTATGTGGAGACAAAGCTTCGCTGGACTTTAATTTCTGAAGGTCGATCGGATCTATCGCGGGTTTGTGTTGGACGTTTTCCTTCCCCGACTTTCGCAAAAGCTTCAATCTTGCGTTCAACATTTTATTGCTCGACTGGAAAGCAAAATTGCCCACAATACGAATCATTTTCCCGCTGTTGTTTAAATGCCCTTCTATGGCATTTCTGAACGACAGAAGAGTCGACCGACTGTAATCATCGCCATTCTTGTTCCTGGCTTCAGCGTAAAAGACTCGAAGACTGTCATCTAGCTCTTTTTCAGACATTGCAGAAAGGTTTGTTGTTATTGCTCTGTTTTTACACCAGTCTACAAAAAGTTTACATTAACGATAGCTTTTTTATCATGCCGGCATATTCGCTTATTATAAAGTGAACACTTTTTTATTAGCATTACGTTTTGATAACGAAAACAACACGAAACAGTGTATTAAAACGAACCTTCAAATACTTTAACTGCCCACTTTGTGTTGTATTTCGTAGCTTTAGCTTGAGAGGAAATTATAATAGTTTGAATCGCAGCATCACTTAAAGTTTGGAAACGCTTTTGAGTGACTTCCTCGGCCTTTGGTGCTTGCGAAAGTACATTTTGTTCACCGTCTTGCTGAATTTTCGTTGAATAAACTTTGTTTTCATCCATTTTTTCTCTTGTGTTAATAATTTTATTTTACTCAGCTTTTACGTCATCTGTGTCTCTGTACTCTAATACAAAATGAAAATGACGTCAAACGTGTCTCTGTACTCTGAGTGAAAATGGGGATTGTCCAATCACAGCCTGTGTAAGACACTTGATATTTTATAAATACTATATATATATATATACTATATATATACTATATATATATATATATATATATATATATATATATATATATATATATATATATATATATATATATATATATATATATATATATATATATATATATATATATATATATATATATATATATATATATATATATATATATATATATATATATATATATATATATATATATATATAACATGACGTCAAACGTGTCTCTGTACTCTGAGTGAAAATGGGGATTGTCCAATCACAGCCTGCGTAAGACACTTGATATTTTATAAATACTATATATATATATATACTATATATATACTATATATAGATATACTATATATATATATACTATATATAGATATACTATATATAGATATACTATATATATATATATATATATATATATATATACTATATATATACTATATATATATACTATATATATATATATATATATATATATATATATATATATATATATATATATATATATATATATATATTATATATATATATGTATATATCTATATATATGTATATATATATATATATATATATATATATATATATATATAAACTTTTTTGTTAATCGCGGTTATCCTTCCCACCTCTTAGACACTGCCTTACACAAGGTCTCCAACATTTCCCGTTCAGACACCTTAAGCGAACCTTTGGCTACCATTTCTAATGAAAAAGTACCTCTAGTTCTCACTTTTCATCCCTTCAATTTCAAAGTAAGGGACATCATTAGCCGCAATTTCGACCTCATTAAAAATGACCCAGAAACATCTTCCATTTTCTCTGAGAAACCCCTAGTATCTTTTCGGCATAGCAAAAACATCCGGGAAAACGTTGTTCACAGCTCACTGCAGCAAGCCTTTGGTATCACATGTTGGCACCAGCTCTTGCTGTCGTGGTAGGTGCAACACCTGTAAATATTTAGACTCCTCAATTTCAATTTCGGCTCCAAAATGTAGGTTCAACATAACCCACAGTTTCACTTGCACTTCCTCCAACCTCATTTACTGTATCTCTTGCAGTGAATGTCCCATGCTTTACATCGGAAAAACTGGAAGACGTTTAGGTGACAGGTTTGTTGAACGCCTTCGTGATGTCAAAAACAATGTGCAAAACAAACCTGTTGCCAGGCACTTCAACAGTGCCAACCACTCCTTTTCCAACATGAAAATCTGTGCCATCCAGCCCATTACAGGTTGTAACGATACTCGTCGTAAACAAGAAATGCGTCTCATTTACAAACTTGGTACCATTCACCCTCACGGCCTCAATGAGCGATTCTCTTTCATTTAGCTCACTCCACCACCATATTCCACACGTTTTCCTTAACCTTTTTCTGATGATTTAAATAGTAATTTATAACCTGTTTCTTTGCCTATTTGCAGGTAGCTGACCCACAAATTGGGTCAGCACCTGCACACAGGCTAAAATTACATATTAATTTAATTGTTTACTTTGTTTTTATTGCTTACATGTGTTTACGTGATTCCCATTGTAGCTCTGCTATAAATACGCGTGACCACATGTGAGTTGTTTACTAATTTCTCCTGACGAAGGGCCTTCGCTCGAAACGTCAAGAAGATTTTTCTCTGTTTTTCAGGCCAACGTGACTTAACCCTGGTAATATTTGGATTTCAACCGTGGCCGACGCTGTCCTAGAAGCTTTTAACTGTATACTATATATATATATATATATATATATATATACCATACATATATACCATACATATATACCATACATAGATACCATACATAGATACCACACATAGATACCATACATAGATACCATACATATATATATATATATATATATATATATATATATATACCATACATATATGCCATATATATATATATATATATATATATATATATATATATATATATATATATATATATATATATATATATATACTGTATACTAATATACTATATATATATATATATATATGTATATATAGTATATATATATATATGTAGTATATATATATAGTATATATATACCCTTACGAAAATATCCTACAGGATCCTAAAGAATATTCTATAGAATATTCTATTCCTTTAGAACATTCTATTGGATTTTGAGATTCTATGGAATATTCTATAGAATATTCAATTTCACAAAAATTTTATGAAATTATTCCCATTGTATGAAATATACAAATATATTCCATATATACTTGGTCTAAATTAGTTGATGTTGTGTACAGCTTCCAGATTTACTTACTAAATTCAACCAAGCCTTAGAAGATTATTCGTCTCAAAAGAATGTCAGGTGATCGACGAAATAGTTGTGAAGTGTCAAAATAAACTATATTATATATTGTAGAACACATAATATAGTTAAAGTTATATATATGAGGCTATACATTCACAGAAATAATGTATGTACTATTTAAAACACGAGCAGGAGTGTTTTATCACATATAAAACACGAGGCGAAGCCGAGTGTTTTATATGTGATAAAACACGTTCTGCGAGTGTTTTGAATAGCTTAAAAAACGACCACCATTTGGCAAGTTCGTTGGCGAAGTAATTTTGAAAAATAACGTTGTCTAAGCTGAGAAAATCAAAGCTAAAGTTTATGTAAATTAGGATGAAATTTTATCACATATAAAGTACCGACATGGTAACTGATTTCCTTTGTGTTTTCCTCATGAATTATTAATGAGTTTTTTTAAGTATTCTATAGAATATTCTATGGCATATGCTATGAATATTCTATTGAATATTCTATTGAATATTCTATTGAATATACAGTGGGGCCCAGAGGTTTTCTAACATCGTCGTGTGTGTAGTTTGCGTGTGAAGTGGGTGTACTGCACGGAAAAACTACAGTACACGCATTGTCCGTAGTGCTGTGCGCCGGAGTGCCGGAGGCCGGAGATCTGCCGGAGCTCCGGCGTTTTTCGGTCAGCCGGAGCTGGAGCCGGGGTGTTTTCTTCCTGCTCCGGCTGGAAAGTCAGAATGACAAAAAATATGACAACTTTGTCCAAGTATCGACAAAGTTTTGGTCACAAATAATGGCATCATTGAATTTGTTAAATGCGCATGTAATCTGAAGTCTTATTTGTTGAGTCAAACCATTTCAGCTACCGCAAACCGCCAAACTACAATAAGTCGTTATGTCTGCGATCTATCTTGTCACAAGATAAGTTGCTATGTCATGTCGTAATACAATCACTGCTACAGTATTTAAAAATTCCTAAAATTTATTTGTCAATTTTTTCCCCCAAATACAAACAAGTCAATTTGTCAATTTTTTTCCCCAAATACAAACAAGTCACCTCAACCACTTTCTCAGCCAAATGGCTTGGGGTAAAGAAACTCCTATTGGATAGGGGACCAGAGGCTGAACTATACACAGGAAAAAACGGTCAAAAAACATTAATGGGAATTTTAATGGTAAATTGCTAATTCCCATTCAAAATACCATTAATGGGAAAGTAGAACTGTTCCCATTAATGGTTTTTTTATAAAAACATTAATGGTACTAAAAATACACTCATGGGAACAGTTCTACTTTCCCATTAATGGTTTTTTTATAAAAAACATTAATGGTAATAAAAAATACATTAATGTATTTTTCAAAAAATACATTAATGGGAACAGTTCTACTTTCCCATTAATGGTATTTTGAAAAGTCCATTGATGTTTTTTTTATAAATACCATTAATGATTTAATACAAGAACTAATGTGTTTTTTGTGAAACACATGAATGTATTTCTATTTACATTTATGTATTTATATGAAAAAACGTGAATGTGTTTAGGTTTCCGTTCATGTTTTTTTATTCTAAAAACATGAATGTATTTCTATTTACATTCATGTATGATTGAAAAAACATGAATGTGTTTAGATTGCCATTCATGGTGTTTATTTAAAATCCATGAATGTATTTCTATTTACATTCATGTATTTAATTGAAAAAAAATTTAAATCCATTCAAAAACTCAATAATTCATGAGGAAAACACAAAGAAAATCAGTACCATGTCCGTGGTTTTATATATGATAAAGAATCCTCTTGGTTTACATACCAGTAAACTTTAGCTTTGATTTTCTCGGCTTAGACAAGGTTATTTTTCAAACTTACTCCACCAATGAACTTACCAAGTGGTTCGTTTTTGAAGTCGTTCAATAACTCGCAGTTCGTGTTTTATCAGATATAAAAACACTCGGCTTCGCCTCGTGTCTTTATATCTGATAAAACACTCCTGCTAGTTTATTGAACAGTTCTTTACGGTTTTTATTAAAAAAAACATGAATGTATTTCTATTTATGGTAAGTCAGTTGAAAAACCACAAATGCGTTTCGATTTATTATTTATGTGTATGCTTTATTACTAAACGAGTTTTATATTTGTTATGCTGAGTAGGAAGCTTGTATGTATGTTCTATGTGCCATTTCTGTTTTTACCGACTGTTGCTTGTTTGAGATCAGATGGGCGATGGACAGTAGATTCTAATATTGATCCATTAGGATTTATATTCAATGTTGTAAGTGCTTTGAACCTAGAGTATAATTTTGTCACAAGTATGTTATCCATATTTTGATGTTCATTTTGATATAAATTTTGATGCATAGATTGAGTAAAAATATATTCATCATAAAAATAACTTTGAACCAGTCATGTTCCTCATATACATACAGTAATACTTAACATCAACAGCCACGTGTGTATATGCTGATGGTACCAAAATATGTAGAGAAACTACAGTGACTGACATTCACCTACAGGCTACAGTACTGGCAGTGCTGCAGAGTTGAAGAGCCTCACAACATGCTCTAAAGCAAACACATGAAATCGGGATTCATGTTGCATGAAGATTGCACTAGACATAGGTTGCAGGTATATCTTACTAGTCATCTATTGCATATTTGCTAGTGCATCTGTACCTGGCCTACACACGTGAAGTGTGGGCACCTCAGACAAATGAATTTTAGTCCCCACATGTGGGACAGATAATCCCCTAGGCTTCAGGATCACCTAAATTGTAGATTCTTTGACAATTTAGGATAATCCTGTTCACCAATGTGAAGTGTGCACCACATTCAGCCTTTGATCTGATCTTCCTCAGCCCACTCCCACCTCTTTTTCTCACGCGTTATAGAGACCTCCACATTTTTCCAATAGCCCGAGTGAACACCTGACCCAGGTGTCTTGTTACAAAGCAAATCATGGCGTTGAGGAATATTAGTGATTAAATGTTCTCTCAAGCCTCGGGGTTTTTTTTATTAGTCCCTCGGGCCGTAGGCCCCTCGGGACTTCCACAAAACCCTCCCTCGGGTTTCGGGGACATTTATTAATCACTAATATCCCTCAACGCCATGCATTTACTTATAATTAGTGCCATTATGAAAAGTGGTCTATAAGCTTTATTAGTATTCTGTATCAGATACAGAATACTAACAACCCCATTAGTATTCTGTATCATTTGATAGCCACAATTTACTAACATGACAACAACCACAAAACATAATTGTCGTTCACAGTTCACAACATAACTTGATACTTTACTGCGCACACAAATTCTCATTACAATCGTATTACCAACTGAACAAATGGACCTACATTGTTCACAAAGGTTCTCTTTAAGTCAGTCCATTTAACTAATTTCTCGAGTTCATAATAAAACTAATTTTACAGTTATTAAACGTCGCATAACCTGCTACATTCCCCACAGCATTACTAGCACTTGAATGACACTAAAGTATGCAGTAAAGACTCAGCTGTATTTCCGCCAAGCAATTTAATTTCTGTTTCCACAACTCCAACTCTTTTTCTTCCGTCACCTCACTTCTCTGCTTTCTTTGTTGCCTGTGCTATGCCCATCTTGTTGGATTCCCTTATTTCGGCATCCATGCATTGCATTACGAAGCATGGAAAATCTGTCACTGATGGAAACAAAAAAATAAACCTGAATCCATATTCCTATAGTTCATGACAATTTCCCCATTTACGTACACAAAAAATATTCAACCTCTCTTTATATACTTCGCTTACCTTCTGGCGCCCTTCGCTAAAATACTGTTGCTCTCTTCTCCTTTCCACTAGGCGAAAAATGTCGTACGAAGCGACATTTTCTTTTGTCTTGCAAGCAATTAATGGAACTAATTAGCCAAGAAAAAAGAAAAATGTAGTGGCTTGCATATTAATTACCAAACAGCGTTTAAAAATAGTTCCACCGATAGTACAGCATTCTTCCAGCAACTTTAACTGAAAATTTCATGTTCGTTCAAGTAAACATGGCAACGCCATCCAACAGTTCCCTTTACAAGTCTTTTCAGTTTGTTTTTTTGATGCGCCTTTCCAGGTCTATCAGCCAGGCATCTTTAAATATGAGCTCCAATGGCTTAAAATATTACCACTAGATACAGTATATACATACCGGATGATGTAACTGTTACTGGGTGGCGTGACTGGCGTTGTTCCCCCTAACAGCTCTTGTCCATTGTCCAACTGCTATTGACGGTAAACAACTTTTAAATTTTTAATTGGTTGCTGGATCTATGCAATACTCATGGAGATACTCACATGTTCAGTTTCTTTCCACATGATAGCGGAATTGACCATGTTTCGTAAATTCCTGGCCACAACATTGTATTGGAACTCCAGGCCATGTACTACAATGAATGAAAGAAAGAAAGTAAACACACAAGCATACAAAACTATGGCTATTGAGATATTCATTTTTTTGAGTCAGATTCGTGGCCAAACTGGGATTCACATACTGTAAATCGGCCACCCATACTGTCCTATTATTTAAAATGGCGTCCCTGTTAAAATATTTAGTATATATATATATATATATATATATATATATATATATATATTATACTTCATAATATGTTGCCGGATGTTCTTCAAATCTCCCATTCCCTTCTAGACATTCTCTTCTGAGGTCTTCTAGACTGTCGTGAAACAGACGGTTCAAGATCTCGCATCCAGTTAGGACACAGTGTAGGCTGAATAGCTACATGCAAAGTATGTGAAAGCCAGAAAATCTGAAACATTCCTGTATAAATGTAAGAATACTTGTTGGGTTTTAAGAAAATATAGAACATAATAACAAAAAAAATTTAAAAATTTGGATTGAGTGTTGTTGTTGTTGTGAAGTGAGACAGCAGAAAGTTATGTGTAGACACTCAGAAGGAAAACTGAAGCAAAATGGCGACCAGAACAAAAACTCCAAATACTAAATTTTCATTTATCATAATATATATTACTGGAACCATCATTCAAACTTAATCAGTTTACATGCTGCACGTTTATGTAATATTAGCCACAAATCAGTTGCATTTACCAAATTTCTTTATGTAGGTTAGGTTAGGTTTGGGAGGGGGTGAAGACGGGTTTCTGGCGCCTTAAAACCAGATAGCTCTGGGCCTGTGGGGCTCATTAGCCATCTGAGGTATCCCACAAAATTAAGCCATGTCAGTTAAAATCGGCAGGCTGTCCATGTCGGAATCACAGTATTACTTAGTGTTTTTCCATGGATGTCTGTTAGTATAATCTGTGATCCGTTGATCTTCGTGATTGTTATTGGATCTTTGCAGAATCTTGTTGAATACTTGTTCTTCCGCTTCTGAGTGACCAATACTAGGTCTCCTACCATGAGGTGTCCTTCAGCTGCATGACGCTTCTTGTCGGTGTATGCTTTGGCCTTCGCTTTCTCGTGGTCGTCCTTTGTGCGAACCTCTTCATCTTCCGTGCTAGTTGCCTCATACATAGCTGGGATTGTTGGGATTTTTGTTCTCAGTTCCTTTTGCAGTAACAACTTTGCTGGAGTCTGTCCTGTCATTCGGTGAGGTGTTGTTCGGTAGTGGAGAAGGAGGTTTGGTAGTAGATCTCTCCAATCCTTTTGCTCGGCTTGCACTGTTAGAACATGTTTCTTGATGACCTCATTGAAACGTTCCACTTGGCCATTCGCTTGTGGCCAATACTCTGTCACGGTTTTGAGCTCTATACCCCAGGACTGAAGGGTTGTTTGGAATTCGGTAGATGTGAAGTAGGAGGCGTTGTCCGATTTCAGTACTTTGGGATAGCCATGTTGAGCGAAGATGGAGTTGAGCCACTTTAGAATTGTAGCTTAAGGATCTTGGCTTCTGGCCACCTGGAGTAACAATCCGTGAGGACTACGATGTACTCGGCAGTCGGGAATGGTCCACAGACATCTATAGCTAGGTTGGTCCAGCGTTCTTTAGGTAGCTCAGTGGGCATATTGGTTCCGGGTGTGGTGGTTGAGCTGTCAGTTGACATGGATGGCAACACTTGACGTGTTCTTCAATCTGCTTGTCCATCTGCGGCCACCACAGTTTCGATCGGATGCGTTGCTTGCATTTGGTCATCCCGGCGTGGTCCTCGTGGGCTAAGATTGTGGCTTGCTTTCTGAGTTGTCGGTAGGACGATGCGGTTTCCACGAAGGAGAATCTCTTGATCAGTGATGCAGAGATTGTTTGCGATTGACTTGTAGGGTTTTGGAAGCTGGTATAATCGATTTGTTTGTAGGCAGTTCCGTATCTGTGCCAATTCTGGATCTTCTATGGAGGCCTGTTGGATTTCCTCTATTGACATAGCTCGCGGTGCTAGGTGCTGTGTGAGATAGTGGACGTATCTGTCTGCGCATGCTTCCATGTTGCTTCTTGTGTTGGCTGGAGATTGCTTGGGAAGTCTTTACAGGGAGTCTGCTAGATTGCCTGACCCTGGTCTGTAGACGACTTTAAAATCGTATTCTTGAAGTCGTAATCTCCATCTCTCGATTCTTGCTGGGGTTGACTTGCTCGCGTTGTTGGCCTTAGGCTTGTGCTCTAGAGGTCGATGGTCGGTTTCAAGCTCGAAATCTCTCCCGTAGAGATACATATGGAAGTGTTCGCATCCGAAGACTATGGCAAGGGACTCTTTCTCGATTTGTCCATACTTTTGTTCGGTCTCGGACAGGGACCTACTTCCATATGCGACCGGGCGGTATGAACCATCTTGCTGCTCTTACAGGAGTACCGCGCCGACTGCCCAAGGTGATGCGTCGACCACGACTCGCGTTTTAGCTTCGAGGCTGTAGTGGGCCAGGACTGGGGCACTCGTTAGGGCTTTCTTGAGAGTCTTGAAGGCTTTCTCTTGCTCTCTGGTCCATCGAAACTTTGCTTCTGATTTCGTGAGTTGTGGGAGTGGGAACGTGATGGTGCTGTAGTTAGGGATGTACCTAGAGCAGTAGTTTGTTAGGCCAAGGAAGGATCGGACTTCGGAGGCTGACTTTGGAGGTGGGGCGTTGTTCACTGCTTCAATTTTGGCGTTGTCTGGCCGGATTCCATTTCCAGAGACGATATGGCCAAAGACATTGATTTTTGGTACCACAAACGAGCATTTTGGTAATTTCAAGGTTATACCACTGGTTTGCAACTTCGTCAACAGCTGTTCCAATTGCTTGTAGTGAGACTGCTTATCATCAGACCATAACCAGATGTTATCCGAGATGTTTGCGCATCTAGGAATGTCTTTGATAAGGCCATGTATTATCTCGTGGAAGTATTCTCCCGAGGGTGACGCTCCCAGGTCCATCGTCAGGAGTGGTAAAGGCAGTGATGTGTCTTGACTCTTCTGCGAGGGTGAGTTGAAGGTATCCTTGAGATAAAGAGGTATCGTCCGAGTCTTGTAAGTATCTGTCATCGGAATGTTCTTGATCGACTTGTCTTCCGATCTACACACTTTCGCAAAATGACCAGTTTTCCCACAATTATGGCATGTTTTTCCTCTGGCTGGGCAATTCTGCATTCCGTCTTTGTGTGGAAATGCACCACCGCAGTTTCGGCAGGTTTTCTTCGGATTAGTTTGTGGTTGACCTTTGTTACGCGCTGAAGGTCGTCGACGGTATGGCCCACGCCATGGTGGTTGTGTCTGGGTCGCGTTACTGCTACGCGATGTTGATGCCGTTCGATTTCTTTGTAAGACATTTAGATTGGTATTGGCGTTCTCCAATCGCCGCGCTTGTTGGTCAGTGATTTTCAACGAATTGCCGTGCACTTACAAAGCTTTTAGGTCCATGGTTTCGCGAAGGGCTTTCTTTCGCAATCGTGGGTCTCGTGTTTTATGGATGATTTGTGTTTTAATCTCCTCGTTTGTGAATTCACAGTCGACTGCCTTGGTCTTGAGTTTGCGATAATATTCTGTAAGGGTCTCGTTGATTCCTTGTGTGAGCTCGCGAAATTCGAAGATGGATACATCTTTGTTTTCACGGGGAGTGAAGTATTGTGTGAGACTTTCGACGGCTGTTTCGTAGGTTGTGCCAGTGCTAGGCAAGATATCGAAGATATCGTTTGTTGCCTCGCCGACGTACGTCAAGAGAAGACCTCGCCGGATGGTCGAGTTGAACTCTCGAAGGCTGACTAGAAGGTTTTCGAACCGCCGTATCCACTTCTTCCATCGCTGAGAAACTGTAGCTGAATCGGTGATTGGATCGAACGGAGGAAATGGAGGCAGACCGCTTTGCAGAGCGCTGAAGGTTGTTGGTTGGGTCGAAGTAGTGGGTTCTGTCCCGGAATGTGTGTCGCCGTCGTGATCGCTCATGCTAGTTGATTATCCTCGTCGCCACTTTTGTATCCTGTTAGTGTGGATTTACTACACTAGTTCATGGACTGCTCTTGTACTACGCGTACGAGTTAGAATCAAGGAATAAATTTAATTGTCAAATATGATATCTATATACAAGTGATTAACACGTGATAAACATGTGACTTATACGATATGTGATTTAAGTAATTAGATACAACAATATCATAGATACATCCCTACAAAAAACAAAGAAAACCGACTCAATTATTAAATAATGGCCTAAATGGACTCCTCACAAGTGTTATAGAATTTTGGATTTTGTTTTTAAATACTAAACGCACAACCCTGAATTGCATATTTGAAACAGAGGATACTGTAAAGTGCTATTCATCTCACAACTTTTAATTTTCTTGCTGGGAAGTATTTTAAAATATGAAAAAAAACATCATTATTTTGGTCTGGACCGTCTGAAATTTATGTATTTCTTAAGTTTGTTTGGCCCTTTTGCTACAGAAGCTAATTCAAATATTAAAGGAGTGGAAAAGCTTGAAGATTTCTAGTTGAAGTAGAAAAACGTTTTTAGTGCAAATTAGTACTCATACGGATTCATAAGGATTCATACCTTTTGAACATATGAAAAGATATAAACTCTTATGGTCAATGGCGTGAGAACATTTTGAACCTTTTATAAAGTTACAGTTAACACTAAAGTTTGAACTATACACCGAATGAAAGCTTATAAAATTTCTAACAACATACGTACTCGATGTATTTCAACAATGCGTAGTTCCGAAATTTTTAGCCATCTTTCTGTATAAACAAGTGGTCGGCATTATCACAGAATAGTAATACAGCCAGAAGTTCAACTCGCGTCGGAACCTTTGAAGTTTATATCCTCGCGCATGTCGCTTCGCAGATCTTGATTCCTCGCCATCCTACACCACCTCACGCCATCCTGGCAAGTTCTCCCGGAAGTTTGGACCTTAAATGAAAGTTAAAACTGCCGGGGGGAACTTGCCTAGAATCGCGTAGGATGGCGTAGGATGGCGTAAAATATCGCGCCTGCGCATTGAAGAAATGCGGACAAGTTTTCACTCGAGTTGGACTTCTGGTTGTATTACTATTCTGTGGCATCATCGAGAAAGGTAAAACTCAGCTTCGTGAGTACAGGACTTTTTTGCCACGGACTTTTACCCGTAGTATTCGCGTACTGAAGTTTTAGTAGCCTCGTGGTCAAAGAATTTCATCTCCAACGAAACGTTTTCTAAAGTAAATTACTTACTAGAAATACATGAACGCAACAATCCCTCGCCCGTTTATATGCATTTTTTAACCCCACTCCTCCCTGTTGTATTAATGGCACACAGTTCAGAAAACATCCAGAAAATTAGTCAGCAAGGTTCATCTGTAGTCATGTACTGACACACCGAAAGAACATGCAAAGTCAATATTAAAAAAAACCCCAAGATGAACCAAATGACAAATTTTCATTCAAAAATATATATTAACAGTGGCCAATGTTGACACAATGTCAACCAACGTCCTAGCGTTCAAAGACAATTCTAGACAATATATTATTTATATTTCTTCCGTTTTAACTCAGCTAAACTGGTAAATACGAATCTCCTACCGTTAAACTTTCTTCTGCTTTTGTGACCACAAACATTGCCAATTCAGTTTAGTCTTTTCGGATTGTTTTTTTCGTTCGCGGTTTCTTACTTCTTTCGTTGTTGACACATAAATATAACAAGGCATCATTCAGTTCTCTTCATGATCTAAAAAACTTTAAGCCGTGTTTCAAAATTTCTTCATCGTTCCGGAACTCTCGAGTTATGTCGGCATCGTTTTCGGTCTTTATCGTATTATTTTTTAGGCTTTTTCCAGTGGTTTTAAGTCGTATTTATTGTTGTCTTTTTCTCACTGCCACATTTCTTGTTAGCCTTCTTTCTTTGGTCTTTTTCTCATAGTAATATGAATGTACTACATTTTAGCTGAAACCATTTTTTCTTGCAAAGATTTCTTTCGTCATGATCGTTGAAAAACTATTTCGTATTCCAACGAATTTATAAATTATAATTTGCTGACGTAAATTTAAATAATTTCAATAACTTAACATGTTAGTTACCAGTACCCTCCTATTCGAACTGCGCAAGTTGTGGATTTGATAATATATATATATATATATATATACAAACAGGTTTCAGAATTGCTTTCAGCTTTTCATCTCGCGTGTAAAGTGGACTCCACGCACGTCGAGATTAGCACCCTCACCGGGCTCCAGGCCTTCGACCCTCCACCCAGGCTTGGGGAATATTTATATATGTATAGATAGCAATATAAAGTTAATTAAAAGGTCACAAGAAGGCCAAGAGTAATTGACTACAGGAGAGGGTCGTAAGGAGGAGAGGGATAATTTCCCAGGCACTTACTTTCAAAATGGCCGACTGGCACATGCGCATAAAAATAATGGGACACTTTTTCGCGAGTCGGACTTCTGCTAGCCTGCGTAGCTGGATCTGGGGAACACCGCTGCCAAACATTGGTGCATGTGTGAATTTGCTGAGTAAACATTGCAAGAGAAGTGAGAACTAGCCGTAGCGACAACAACCAGACAGTGAAGACTAAGTAAGACTCGACTATTCATTTGTGTTTTAAAAATAGGGTAAAGAAAATTACGAACCAGTAAATTCAGAATATGTTACAATATTGACAAGGAAGCCATGCACCAATTACCTACCTTATCTTTTTGGTAGTATGGTTATCATTTTAACTTTTGTGTTGGACTCTCGGACCAGTCCAAATATTTCAGTGTTTTCCCGCTCTTTTTCCGAGGACGAGCTCGAACGTCGCCAATGCGCAAAACGTTTGGCAGCGGTACGTTGCGCTGTGGTGATTGGGGAAGGGAGCTCCTTTCACTGTCCGTCCCAATCCCCAGCGAAGGCTACGCAGGCTTGACCATGGTCTAGACTTCTCGATACGGCAAGGGTCTGCATTATTTACGGGCAGCGGAGTTCCATCAAAACATTTTCAAAATGGCGGCTTTACGTGAGCATGAAGACAAACATGAATGATTAATCATGAGGAAACTGCTTTGGATCAACAGCTGGAGTTGTCTTGGAGCTTTTAATGCTCTTGATGTTGAACCGAACCTTCAGTTATTCAAACGAAATGTTTGGTATTTGATCAAATTATCCTATTTGGCTTTCAAACCACTGAGTGACTAACATACTATGAGGTTTCAACAGATAACATATATATATATGTTAGGAAAAGTGTCCCCGAAATCGTTTTCAAAATGGCGGCATTTTATGGGTCCTTAATTTCCTTTCATGTCGTAACCAATAAACTATTGTAATTGTTGGTATTTTGTGGTCAACAGTTGTTGGCAAACATTGTGGGATGCGCAGTGAATTTAAATCCGTCAATTGGCGCATATTACAATGCAATAATTTATTGCCTACAATGCTCTTAGGGACCGTTCATTATTTATCGGGGGGGGGGATGGGTGAGAAAATGGGGGGACCTGAAATTTTTGCTACTTCTTTTGGGGGAACCTGAAATAATTTACAAGTTCTTAAGTGGGTATGAAGTTTTTGTATTAAACAAGGATAAGAGTCTTTGATGATCAACATTATTATACAAACAAACAAACAAACATTTCTTATTGGGAAAAATCATTCAGAAAAGCCTTTAATTGGAATTATTTTGTGTTGTTTTGTAAAATGTAAAATAAAAGTAAAAGTAAACAATAAGGCTCAGCTATTTAGATCCTGGTTGTGACTTACCATCCTTGGTGTACAGGGGCGCACATTAGGGTTGGTGGGTGAGGGGTGACAACCCCGCCAACAATTGAGAGTCAGTTGAAAAAGTCGGACCCAAATTGTCGATCCAACTACCTTTTTGGTCCGTATTGACCGTCCGGTGTGATGGTTTTGGGAACTTGATCATGAGGAAATGAGTTTAAGGAGAGATGGTCGTTAAACTTATCAAATAGACTGATCCAGAATATCCAACCATTCCGATTTCCTCGGGTGTTTATCCGATTTTGCTTCAAAATCCTGAATCCCGAGGCGACCTTGATCGCGATACTGAAGAAACATCCCGATTTTATAGATCTGGTCTTCAATCGGGATTTTTCGTATCCCTGTAGAGGTCTGTTTCCATATACCTGAGAAAGTACTTGTTTTAGGGCTGTACTCCATAGTGTTGGCTCATGGAAATTCAAAATAACTTGAAAGTTTTAAAATATTTAATTTTAAACCTAATTCGTCCACGTTGATTCATACGAGCACGATAAATTTAATTTCAGTACGCGTATAGTACGCGTATAGATTTATCGAGCTTTAACTCGGTACGCTACCTCCTCCGTAGATGTTTTTAATTTATTTGCACCTCCTTAAAAGAAGCTGTGGAGGAGGTAGCTCGGTAAATATGTCAGTTTTCATTTTTCATGGAAAAAAAGCGTAAAATGACAATCAATTTACCGTGCCTTTTTGAACGAAATATTCGCCTGAGAGTGCTGGAAATGGTGTTTCAGGGCATCCAAACTTCAAATTTTCTTGAGGGGCATGCTCCCAAACCCCTCTAGATACATCCTGATCTGGGAAGGTGCGTGCATAGCTTCGACACTACTGATAAAAAAAGTCGGTCCCAGAACGAAAAGCACCCCCCAAAAAAGTTCCGAATGTGCGGCCCTGTTGGTGTATTGAATGAATGAATGAATGAATGAATAAATCGTTTAATAAAATATACATCTCGCAGTCGTACGACTGAATTACATGTCTATGAGAAGTTTACACAATTCTAATTTAACAATGCTAAAAATGTTGAACTATTTACAGATATGAATATTTGATTCTAGTTTAACAATTGTAAAAATTCTACTATTTTGAGATATGGCTATTTGCGTAATTAACAATAAAAGAATTCTTGTATCGATTTGTTTTACACTTGGTCACGCAAAATGTTCTCTTCGTCCTTAGCTGATTATGAAATTCACTAACTCTTTCCGGTAACAAGTCTACCAGTTTATGATTATTATCCCCTAAAATTTCATTAAATAACTTCTTACAAAGAAAATCACGTCTATCAAATAAAGTTAAAATACCGGCTTTTGTAATGGCGTCACTATATGAGATTCCTGGGAATATAATACCCATGGCTCTTTTTTGGATACGCTCCAGGCAGTCTGATAAATATTTAGGAAGACTAGAATGGAACACTTGGCATGAGTATTCGAGAACTGATCTTACTACAGCACAATAAAAACAAACAAGATCTTTTGTTTGTATGTCGGCCCGTTTAAGTTGTTTGAGTAGATATAAGCGTTTGGCGGCTTCGTGAGTGATATTTTCGATATGATCGTTCCATTTTAAATCGTTTCTAATCGTAAGTCCAAGAATCTTCACTGCTTGAACTCTTTCGAAGGGTTGATGATTCACTTCCGTAACATTGTACGTTGGAACAATTTTTCTGAAGGAAATAATAATTTCTTTGCATTTTTTCGGATTCAAAATGAGTTGGTTTCCCTTAGACCAAGTAGCAATGTGATCGATTTCCCTCTGTAAAGAACTTTCTTCATCTTGTAAAATAAACTCCGACATAGTGGTGTCATCTGCGAATTTCCACATCGATGTATTTGTCTCTCCCGAAGGCTTAAGATCATTGATCATAGCAAGGAAAAGCCACGGTCCTAAACGTGTTCCTTGTGGTACTCCTGCAGATACATTCAACCAGCTAGAAAAGCATTGATTATTAAGCTTGACTCTTTGTTTCCGATCTCTAAGAAAGTCAATGAGCCAATTAACAGTTGAAGATTTGACACCAAGACTAAAGAGTTTGGAAATCAGTATACTGTGATCGATCATATCGAACGCCTTTTTGTAATCAAGAAATGCAGTGCGAACTGTGGCACTTCTCCCGTCTGTGAACGACAACCAATGATTAACCATTGAAATAAGGGCTTGAGTCATGGAAGATCTAGGTATAAAACCATACTGGTTCTGATCAATCGATTTCAACAAGACTGGTTTCAGATCTTTCTCGATAACAAATTCTTCAGCGATTTTTGATAGGCTAGATGTTAATGATATCGGTCTCAAGTCTCGCTCAAAAACTTCGATGGATGACGCCTTAGGCAAAGGAGAGACATTGGCAAGTTTCCAAACTTTGGCAACATAACTATTTTGAAAAGATGAATTCAAAATTAAGGTAATTGGCTGTGCTAGAATGTCTGCATAATCTTTCAGTACCCAATTCTGGAGGCCATCGGGACCACCAGCTTTTGAGGTGCTAATTTTTCTTAATTTCATTGCGACTTCAAATTCATTAACAGTAATGAATTGTTCATTGTCGTCAACAATAACATGCGCGTCGTTTGGAAGAGGTAAATAGTCACGCATGACGCCAATGAAAGATTCATTAATTTTTTCACATAACACTCTGTCTTCAAGATCAAGCTCTGGGGTCAGGATGTTTCTTAACTTTTTTGTAGCAGCCTTGTAATTTCCACAAAGTTGTTTTACCTCCCGCCACCAATTTCGAGGCTTAGTGTTTCTGAGGTTTTCTACTTTAGACTTATAGTAGATTTTACGAATACGTTTCCTTTCTCTATTTACCTTGTTTCGAAGCATTTTAAACAGGACACTTCTTCCCGATGCAAAAGCCTTTTGTCGACGTAAGATCAAGGATTTTAACTGGCTAGTCATCCATGGACGGTCATTATCATGAACTTTTACAGAACGTAGAGGCATGACATTATTTAAGCCGTAATTAATAATGTCAGTCATTATTTCTAAATTTTGGTCGCATGTAAAATCAGGAGATAACATGTCCAACCAAGGCACTTCCACTAAAAATCGACCAAGGCTTGCCTTTTTGCTTTGTCGTTTGTCCCTCACTTTTATAACTTTTGATTGAGGTGTTGATAGGCAACGCGAGTTCCGGGCTTAACTTCAATCGTCAGATGGTCCGATAAGCCAAATGGAGGTGCACTTGATGAGGGAGCATAGTATTTACTAAGGTTAGAGAAAATCTGGTCCAGTATGTTGGTACCTCTGGTAGGAAAATTAACCACTGGTTTAAGCTGAAATAATTTCACAATATGTTTTAAATTTAGCTGGTTGAAATCACCTGCAATTATGATTGCACTGTTTGGAAAAGACAACTCAAGATTTTCTAATGAATTTCTTATGTAGGTAGTCATACGCTCATTGTCCTCTCCTGGGGGATGGTACACTACGCCCACTATAAGTTGATGATAACCTCTAAGTAGACGGCGCGGACGCAGAAGGGCCCATAGTACTTCGACGTTTTCACTCTGCATATTAACTAATTGCTGACAAAATGTTGATGACTTCACATATAAACAAACACCTCCGTGTGATTTGTGTTTGCGGTCTCGCCTCAATAGGTGATAATTAGGAATGTTAATTGCTCCACTTGGTACTGATTCCTTCAACCATGTCTCGGTAAACATAGCAATGTCAATATTTGCCCCCAATACAGCTTCTACAATTTCGTCAATTTTTGACGCTAGTGACATTGTGTTCGATAATAGTAAGGAAGGCACAAAATTACTGGTTATAGGTTTTTCAGCAGCGACATGTATATCACGGTCACCGTTACAACTAGTATTCCGCATTGGGATAACAATACAATTATAAGGATTGTGACCCAGCGGACGGTTAGTTGATCGTAATTCAGCTTTATTAGTATTAGAAATGCAAATAGGTATTTTTAAAAGGGTTGTGGAATCAAGTGGAAATACTTCGCCGAAATTCATTTGATCCTGGTCAAATAACGAACGTGTTTTAGGTAATTCAACCAATCTGCTTCGAAAACTCTCGACCGATTTTGACTTTTTTGGTCCACAAAACGTTGGCGAAAAGGGGGTTGCATTGGTCTGGGAGCTTTTGGCTGTTTGCGATTAGTATAGTTTTCCTGGCGTCTATTTGTATGCCGGTTCTCATAGACGCTCTCTTCTTTAAGACGATATTCATTTATTTGATCTTCAATTTTGTGTTTGTTTTCGTTTTGTTCAATTATAACCACGTCTTTTAAATCATCTTTTGTTTGATCGACTTTTCTACAATAATTATTATAGTTTTGTTGGCGTCTGTTTGTATATCGTTTCTTATAAATTCTCTTTTGTTTAAGGCGATAGCTGTTTATTTGATCCTCGATTTTGCACTTGTTTTCACTATGTTGACCAGTTGTAGCCCCGTCATTTAGATTCTCATTCATATTACGTAGTACGGAATGATTGTTTTTAATACGGTTGTCAAGTTCTTGACCACTCTGTTGCACTTGAGTTTCTTTCGTACTTTGACGTTTTGGATTTACATTAGAAGCAACAATGGGGTCATTTTTATCTTCATCTGAAATTTCAATAACAGAACAATCAGGAACTCCCATTTGTACATTATGGGATGCACAGCTCTTTTCAGAGTTATGTTTGATTATATCAACATCTTCTGGCCTTCGTTTTTCTATATTTTCGTTCAACAGTGACAAGACATTCGATTGTTGCTTTAACTTTGCTTCTAATATTATGTCCAACTTTACACCTTCCATATCAGTTGAAAGTACGGCGCAATTACACGATTTACTCAAGTTTTCGACAGCGGGAGTTGCCTCCCCGATGCTATTACAAATATAAGCCATAAGTAAACGTTTAGTTTCGCTTGCCTGGTTGCCCTCTATTGATAAAACTTTTTATTCTTCCACCAATGCATTACGACGTTACGGCTTTTGAACAATTTTCTCTCCCCACCAGGCGAAGACCATTCCCCTTCAATTCCTAGTTTCTCGTTTACGAATGCTTTTAATGACTCGTAATCACCAGCCCAAGCCATCTTGAGTTCTGGGGTGGATTCTTGGTTCGAAGCCATAGTTCTTCTGCCAAGCAGTTCACACGACGTGTCACAATAAAGCGATTTCTTTTCGATTCTTTTTCGTCAATTCTTTTTCCTCTCGATTCTTCGATAGTCCTGTCTGCCGTGGTGGTGTGTTGGTGAACAGTAGTGGAGAATGGTTTATAATTTGAGGTTTAAGGTGTTATGGTAATAATTATGATTGAGATTAAGCAGAAGGTTAAGGTGACAATTGGTTTAATGTGTGGGTCGGTGGGAATTAAGGTGGGGGTTAAGAGGGTTATATTTAAGGTTAGGTGTAGGGTTAATGGGGTTGAATTTTGAGGTTGTATAGGTAGGGTGGGTCGGGTTAGTTTTAAGATTAATGTCAGGATTTGAAGGGTTGGGAGGGGGGGGGGGGGCACTGAAATTATGTCAAATAAAAACAGGGGGGCTACCAAATTTTTGAACTTTGCTTGGGGGGTACCTGAAAAAAAAAGAAAGTTTGGCAATTTCTCACCCATCCCTCCCCCCAATAAATAATAAACGGTCCCTTATAATTACAATAGTTCATTTGTTACAACGTGAGGAATGGGTGTTCCTTTTCACTGTTTTGCTAATGGGGAAGGTCACTGACCGATACCTAAGAACCGGACTGATGACACTGACACATGTTTTTAAAACTGCATTTTGCTTAACACAATGCCGGTACCATTTGAAAACGGAACAAAATCATGCCGGTGTGTAAATACAGGCCAAAAAGTCTTGCATTTACATGGTACCGGTATAATGTAATGGCGGCTTAGCACGTGACTAAGGGAATTGAGAAGACTTTGTGAATGCTGCTGACCCAAATACTGTGGTCGTATATATCGTGATTACCGTCATCAAACTGTTACGGCACGGGCGTAATACACGATACCGGTTAGTCTTCCGATTTCATTTCATGCCGTCAAGGAACCCATCTTCATTTTGTGTCGTCTTCATGTAATTTTTGTGCCGGTATCGTGTGAACGCAAGGCCTCATAAACGGCAAGATTTTGTGAATAAACACATATCCCCTCGTGGCCTCAAAATAACGTACTTAATTTTCACATGGGCGAAGTTGACAGGATTCACAATAGAAAGGAAATATTAGGGGAATATTAATCTATTGTTTTGCCGGGGCTATTGAATATATTCCCCGAAAATAACAAAGGAAACCGAGGCATGTGAAAATTAACCCTATGATAACCGCGGAAAAATCACCACGGAAAAATAACCACGAAAGTTGGTCCCTAATAACCACGGAAAAATCACCATGGCAAAATAACCACAAAAGTTGGTCCCTAATAACCACAACACAGAAATTGTGCTGGAACAGGCGTTTTGTGTGTGTACAGAAGGCCCATCCGGTATGGTTTTCCTGCTGGCCCAAAAGCTATCCGGTATAGTGTGAACGGCTGGGGCCTAATTTCCCGACAAATTAATGCTAATTGTTTGTAATACCATGATAGAATGCAGAAATTTATATTAAAATTTAGAACTGAGAACTCGACGTTCAACTTGTTCGACGGTCTATATTATTATACTCAAACTGAGAAATTCCACACAGCCGTATACCATAGGTATTAACTGATACCATTGGTATCAAAGCTCAAACAAGATGAATGACGAAACGGATGGAAACTCAAACCCTGCTGTTTCTGAAAGTTGTAGTAATGTAAAGAAGAAGAAGAAGAAGAAGAAGGTACGGTGACTGAGATGTGCTATTTAATAACTCCTTGTAATCCTGTTAACCGAGAGTGCGGTCATTATTACTGAGGAAAATAGAGGATACCTAAATGTCGAGCCAAGGACTCGAGCCAGGACTCGAGCCAGGCCTCGAGCCAGGACTCGAGGACTCAAGCCAGGACTCGAGCATTTTTCTTATTTTCCATCTGCCAAATTGACATCGGAAATGACGTCACGTCACTTTGGAAGATGGAATTAACCAAGATTTACCAATTTCCCATTTTCCCGCCGTTTCGGAGCATGGATGAATTTCAAGGTGAGATATGCCGATGTTTTATTCATTAATTTATTCCTTTTGTTCTCTGGTTCGCTGGTTCGGTGGTTTGTTTACCACAAATACTTTTTTTTACTTCACTTGTTTGTTTGCTTGTAGAAAGTGGCCTTTCACAGACAAGCGAGACAGATAATTCAATCCCTGAGGTGAGCTGCCCGCTATAGACCGCCATTTATATATATTTTATATTTATATAAAATAGTGTTTTATTGATGTTTTCGCCACTAATAAAAACGATAATTTCACATGTGTCGATTATCGTAAAGCGTATTAGAGTTTACTGCTCTATTTTTGTGTGGAAATAGGACTGTTTTTTTATATAATAAACAGAACAATACATTGGAAATATGAAATGTATTTTTCATCCAGGATATCTCACGAGTGAGAAAAGCGGCGAATGAGTAAATTATCCTGGACGAAAAATAAATTTCATATTTCCAAGCATCTATGTATTATTCTCTATTTGATATATTATATTATAATATTAAATATTTATTAACTTTAGTTCTCATTCTCAGGTACTTCAGGTCCTTTAATAGAATTGGCATAAATTATTTCATGTTTAAAAAACTATTTGACGTGTAGTAGTATTATTGGACAGTATTGTGCTATTTATGTGTTCACTCTCAAATATTTATGTCATATAAATATCCCATAGGCATATATTCGCATAGGGTTGTTTCCTTCTCAACCAGCTGTAATCATATCACAATGATCAGTCGATGCCAAGGGCCCCCCAATATTTCTAAAATATCTTCAACAATGGGGTGAAAAAAGGCCAAAAATTTGCTTGGGGGCAGTGTGACCAGTTTTGGTAAATTAATTTACTTTTGGTAAAATTTGGTAATTTTTGGGAAAGTTTTGGTAAAATAAAATTTTGGTAAAATTTTTGGTAAAATTTGAAAAAAATCAAGGAATTTAGTATTTTTCTGGTAAAATTTCAAAAAATAATGTCCCTTGTTTAATAGACTTCTTAGGAACCAAAAAAACTTGGAATATAACTACGCTAAAGAGCTGCTGTATCGTGGCTGGCGATGGTGGGTCTAGCCTGAAACACCCACTAATTCAGGCTTAAACTACGATTACATAATTCGAACACAACATTTTGGGAAAGTACTTCATGTATGCCTAAAGCTGAGTACTTCATGTAAGCCTGACCCCAACATAAATGACTAACCCTAATCTCAGATGCCTCGGGACATAATAATTGACATACATGAAGTGGTTTCCGTATTTGGCCGTTTGGCGGGAAATCTGCTTCTTCATTGTAGAGATGTTTATTTACTGCTAAAACCCTCTCTCCTCCGCAGAGGCTTCTTTGAGCCCACGTTACAAATTCCGGCGGAAGCCTCTGCGGAGGAGAGAGGCTAAAACCGATTAAATGAAGTTCTCTTTAAAAAATGGCTGATTCTGGCGATATTAACAACGCAAAAAAGAAAAAAAGAAAAGAAGAACCAAAGTATACTCAGAAATATCGCTCTGACTGGGAATTGAAACCAGAATTTTCGAAATGGCTAAGCGTAAGTAATTCATCGGAAAATTTCGCGTTTTGCAAAGTATGTCGATGTCAAATACAAGCTCGTTTGGTTACTATTCGTTTGTATGGAAAGAGTGCCAAGCATACTTCTTTAATTTTATTTTATTAGCTTTGCCATCTAATTATGTACATAAATACTGAAAATAATAACACTAAAAAGAAGATGGCTGGGTATCCGCAACAGCATGGCCAATTACTGCGGGCCCACAAAAGACTGAAAAAAATTAAATATAGACAATTGACAATAAAATAATAATTACAGTTCTAATAGCAACCGTTTATTGGGCCTAATAGGCTCCGTGAGTTGTTGCATCTTGGACAGATCGTCTTAAATGTACGTGGATCGTCACAGTCGTACATTTTCTCCAAGGCAGTGAAATAGTAATTAACCATTACAGACTTAAATAAATTAAGACTAATCATGCTTAAGTCTAACTTATCAGTTAGAGTGTTCCAAGTTCTGGTTGATCTTATCCAAAACGATCTTTGGTGTGTTATCGTTTTGCATCGTGGAACTACGTACTTAGGTGTACTGGTGTTGCTTCTGGATGATCTGGTGTACCTGGTAGTGTTTTTAATAAGCGGAAGATATGATGAGTCGATTAAACCACGAGTAACTTTGAAGTAGTGTACCATGTCCAAATATTCGTGCCAATAACAGATTGGGAGTAAAGATAGTGATAATAGTCTGGATGAGTATTTAACCACACAAGTAAATGGTAAGTTCAGTATGTACTTTGTGGCACGCCTTTGAGTTCGTTCTAATTTTACAATTAGATCAATAGATTGAGGAGCCCAGACTTGCGTTGCAAAATGAGTAGTATGTCGGGATGCTCTAAGGTACGTAAATATTACTATAAAAAGTAATATCAGGATTTTTCATATTTTTTTAATATAGATTATTCCGGAAGCACATGTACAATAATATACGCAGTATAGGCGTATGGCAGAATGTTCTTAATAGAGTATTGAGCAGGTTAAACGTTTCATGGTTTATTAGTTATCCAAGTTCTTCACATCAGATAGCAAACTGACTACGGAAACCAAGAAGGTAGAGCTAAAATTTTGTGCTTTCCTGGCTGAGCATAATATTCCATTTCGTGCAATGGACCATCTTTCCAAACTGAACTCTGGAACATTCTATGACTCTGGAATTGCCAAAGGCTTCTCGTGCAAACGAACAAAAGCAGCCACGTTGACGTATAATGTTCTGGCGAAGTCATTTAAAACCGAGCTACGAGAACAAATCAAGGCAACTGGGACACTTGGAAGAAAGTTTGTCTCCCTGATTACTGACGAAACGACTGACAAGGGAACAACAAAGTGTGCGGCAATTGTCGTGAAATTCTTCAGCGAAAAAACTACTGAAGGTAGATACTAGATTATTAAATTTAGTACGTGTTGACGGTGAAACAGCTGCGGAACTTGACCGCAATGGAGAATGACCTACGCAAACATGGTATCGAGGTCAAGGATCTTGTTGGATTTGCTGCTGATACAACGAATGTAATTTTTGGCAACAACAGCATTGTTGCTCGCATCATGGCTGCCAACCCTCATTGCCTGGCAATTAAATGTGCTTGCCATTCTTGTGCTTTAGCTGTCAGCCACGCATGTTCTCTGTTGCCCCGACACCTAGAGCAAGTTGTCAAGGAATGCTACAACTACTTTGCTTATTCAAGAAAGCGATCTCTAGAGTTTAAAGTGTTTCAAGATTTCACCGACTCAAGCCGACACCGAATGCTGAGATTCTACAATGTCAGATGGCTTTCCCTGGGCAGCTGTGTAGAAAGAATCTTCACTCAGTGGAAGGCCTTGAAGCTGTTTTTTGCTGGCCAGTATCTTGTTGATCGCCGCAAGCATCGCAGTTCCTCCATGAACAATTGTCAAATCCTTACACGAAATTGTATTTCGCATTCCTTTATTACGTTATTCTGCTAGTCACCAAACTGAATGTTATTTTCCAGGGAAAGTCTCCATCAGTCCATAACTTCCATTCGCATTGTGTTTCGGCCCACAAGGCTTTATTAAGCTGCTTTGTAAATCCAACCGTTGTCCGAAGCCACGCCACTGTGACCGATCCTTCTGATCCGGCTAACCATCTACCTTTAACCGAGCTATATCTTGGAGTTGAAGCTGCAAAGATGTTGGCGACTGACGAATACAAGGCACTGGATAAAGAAGCTTTGGCAGAAGGTGCAAGCAATTCTACAGAGAGCTTTGTTGTCAATTGAAGAAGAGATTGCCACTGGATAATGCAGTCGTGAAAGAGCTGAAATTCCTGGATCCCCAGACGGTAGTTTCAGGTTCAATTCTAAGTATTGCCGACGTTGCTTCCAGATTCCCTAATGTTGTTCCTCCAGAGAATCTACAAAGTGTCGACCAGGAGTGGAGGGAATTCATGTACGATGAAGAAATCTCTACTTTGGCTGATCGTTGTTCTACGGTCCCAACCGAAGAATTCTGGGGAAAAGTTCCAACCAACAAGTACTCGAATTTAGCAGCATTTGCAAAGGCTATGTTAACTATACCAGTTAGCAATGCGGATTGTGAACGTGCCTTTTCCCAGGTGAACCTGATCAAAACCAACCAACGAAATAGGTTCTCGACGGAGGGCGTTGCTTCACTGCTTTTTGTCAAAGACGGCGTAAAGAACGTGGCTGAATCGTGTGCGACTTTTGAGCCATCTGACGAAATGCTGTCAAATTTTAATAAAGACATATACCACAACGTAGAGGCTGTGTATGGAGAAGAGGCTGACGGGGAAGATTCGGAAGAAGTTGACGCTATGGCTATGCAGATTGACATTTGAATGAGATATACGTAACATCCGGGAACAGCGTTAAGTTGCTACCTAGTCTTGACTTCTTCTCATGACCTAACTGAAATGTATTATAGTGTATCTAACGAAAGACAATTGTTTTAATGAATTAGCCCGTTAGGTGAGCCACATAGCTGCATGAGTGCATGACACCTTGGTCCTTGTACATATTATTCTCAATTAACAGTTTTTATAGCATGGGTATAGTTGATAATGAACTAAGAGAGTAAAGCTTGTCATTTATATTTTAGACTATACTCATTTATATCGCTAGCTTTCGTGTAATCGTATACGAAAGGTGTTTGAAATTATGCTTATTTGTTTATTTGTATATATTGTTTGCTGGTATGATTATCTATTAACAGTTTTTATAGACATAAGACATAGTCACAACTGATAATGAAAATTGACATTTTTTACAGTATGTCATTTATATTGCTAGCTTTCGTATCAGGAAAGGTGTTAGAATTTATGTTTACATGATTATTTGACGGTTTCGTTATGCTGTCGCCATGAAAATGGCCAAAAAGGGTGTAACACGTGACTACATTGCCTGTACGCAGCCAGAAATTTCAAAAGGCGGAATTTGCACGTGTTTGGAAAAAAAATCCAATTTGGTAAAATTTCAGCACAACGTTTGGTAATAACCGCTGAGAAAGTCTGGTCACACTGTTGGGGGGTAGCCCTTCCAATATAAAACATCTTCCAGCACTGGTTGCTGCATATAAATTATGATTGATTAATTACTTTAATTTACAAGAAACCTATTTTGACAAAGAAATAGTGTGAATTTTTAAAAAAGTATATATATTGGACAAGTCAAAAATGAAATACTCATTGTTTTTTTTTAAAACAAATGAAAAACAAATTGACAAACATTTTGGGTAAAACACCCCAAATTTTAAAGTCATAAAAGTGCCTTTACTGTTTAAATCATTGTTTTCTAAATAGGTAGATTGTATTGATCTAACAGAAAAAGAAGATGAAAAAAAAAAGAAAGGTAGAAAGAAAGGTAGTGTACTTTGATTTATTGTTCTCAAATTCATATTTATGAATGAAAAGGAAACAAAGAAAAATCATATCAGCTCAAAAATAAAAACTCTTTGTGTTTGATATGTAACGGTACGTGTACTGTACTTCTCAATGCTGACAATACATCAATTAATTAATTAATTAATTAATTAATTGATATTAATTGATAAGTGGTTGGTTGGTTGATGTTGACTCTATAGCAACTAACTGATTACCGGTAGCTCATTCATTAATAATTAATTCATTATAATTATGATAATTAATAATTATAACTAAGGATATTGTGGTAAGATATTTGAGATATTATTTGATTTCCTTATTAGGCAATCTTTATAGATCTCACATCCAATTAAAATAGAATTGGTAAGAGTTTCACTTAATTAGAACTAGTATTTTGGTTTCTGCTGTACATGCCTCAACATTAGCTGTTACTGACATTCCAAATTTATGATTGTATATCTTGTCTCCTTAATAGGAAAATGAAATGTTATAAAAATTGTGCCTAAGGGGTGAGTAGAATCTTGTTTGGAGTATCCAATACAGTGGCATCACTCAAAATTTGCTCTCCAGGATATTTGCTCCAGCTCATATACATGTATATGCCAATGATTTGGGAGTTGGGACCATCTATTTATGCACATGCAGAACTGAGAGAGGTGACTTCTTAAAGGGTATTGGCAATAAAAAATAAGTTTGTCTCATTTGAGAGAACTCGGCAAATGGTATAAGAAGACCTTTTACAATTTTTCCATATTTGTTTTGGTTTTGGAAATATTTCGACCAAAGGCAGCGTGCTGTCCACCATCTTGTTGTAATATTGGGTCTAATTAACTAGGAAATTGGTGACATCACAACCAGGGTAAACCTGATGAAACTACTCCGTGGGTGACCAGATTTCCACAGAAGGCTTTTTAAATGTTGTGCGTCAATTTGAAATGGAAATAGTGCAACAAAAAATCGAGTTTCTAGCTCATAATTTCATAAGGTTGGCAAGATAAATATTTCACTTTACCCTGGTTAGGTATGTAACATCTGAGGTACACGAATAAAAATTGATATATTTTTGGATGTTCTATTAGAATACCAAGTTTCACTTTCATAGCATAAATACTTTTTAAGATATGTTGTCTGCGGGCACTCCCCCCCCCCCCCCCCCACTCCACACATATACACAACAGAAGACCAATAAAATTAAAGCCTACTCTAGATAACACTACTGCCAAACGTTTGCGCATGCATAAATTTGCTAGAGTAAACATTGGAAGAGTAATGGGAACTATAGTCATATGGCATCAACAGCCAGACAGTGAAGACTAAGCAAGACTCGACTATTCATTTGTGTTTTAAAAAAAGGGTAAAGAAAATTACGAAGGGGTAAATTCAGAATATGTTACAATATTAACAAGGAAGCCCTGCACAAATTACCTACCTTATCTTTTTGGTAGTATGCTTATAATTTTAACTCTTGTGTGGACTCTCAGACCAGTCCAAATATTTCAGTGTTTTCCCACTCTTTTTTGGGGTACAAGCCTGGATGTTGTGCAGGTGCAAAACGTTCGCAGCGGTGTCACTCTAGATAGGGTTAAGGTATATTTTGTTATTTTTACTTAATAAGTTTAGGTGAAAATACCGTCAAAAGCATTACTGAGTTAGCAAAGGATTCGAATTATAATTTAGGAGAGCATCCATTTGTCCCGAGGGAGTATCCTCTGTCAGATCAGTTCGTTCTCAACCCAGTAGAATCTATGCAGGTTAAATCCATCGTGAACTCCATGGCAACTAACAAGGCTCCGGGTATTGACAAAATTCCCATCCGTGTAATTAAAGATTGTCTCCCTGTCATATTGCCCTTTTTAACCTCCATTATCAACACCTCGTTCGAGAGCGCAAACTTCCCCAACGCTTGGAAAACCGCTGAGGTGATACCAATCCTTAAAGTGGGCGATTACCAAGTAGCTAATGATAATACATGGCCAGAAATTCGCGACACGCGATGCTGAGCATGCGCAACATTGGAAAAACATGGCGGCTAGCAATAACAAGTAATTAGTCTAACGCATTTCACAAGAATTGAAACAGAAGTCTAACCGCAAGATAAGTCAAATTTGTGCACCTCGTTCTAGCCTGTACATAATTAAATGAATAGTTCAAGCTATATTTGATGTTTATCTTCGTAAATTTAACCTTTCCAAACTGAACACGAACTCTAGGGCTAGTCTAGCCATATGCTAACGTTGCAAATCATAGTTTATTAGAAGAAAATGACGAATACCTTGATCTTTTTTATCTTTACGGTTATGTAGCGAGTTACACAGCATCGCTAGTCCATTTGTGTACCTTGAGTAGCAAAGTTGAAGTATTGTACTACACAATGATTCTTCGTTATACTAAGTCGCGCGTTGTTTGACCATTCCATTTTGCTCCTGAATATACAGTATTTTAAGGATGAGGAAATGGCCCGCTGTAAGTGAAGTAGCGCGAAATAGAAATCCATCTTTGTAGAATATTCGACGTTGTATTTGGTGGATTTCTTCGGAAAAGGTACCAAAATATGACCCTGACGACGCGCTTTCTCTTACATTATCTTACTGGAGGCTGCGATATTTTTGTTCAGCGTAGTGGGCATTTCTATATTTATTTCTTGTCTCTTGCGTGACTCAACGTGAAATATGATTCCTCTTCTTTTTATATTGCGCAACGGGGACTCCGTTTTGCAATTTCGATCCGTAATTGCCAATTGAGAGCATTTTCCTTGAGTTTAAACGACTAAGAAGTCAACTAGCGAACGTTGAAGATTTTGAACAAACCAATAATCATATTTTAAGAAAGAATGAAGGATTGAAAGTGGAATGTCTGGCCGCAAACGGCTTTGTTGCTATTGTCAATTTGATGTAGTTAGCCGCTGGTCATAAAATGGCTCAATGTCGCAAATTTCTGGCCATGAGACCAATTTCCTTACTGCCTATTCTGTCTAAAGTGTGTGAAAGGGCTGCGCACAATCAGTTTACCTCTTATTTATTATCAAGAGACCGCCTTTTGTCTAAACAGAGTGGAAATAAACAATGGCACTCTACAGAAACCTCCGTAATTCACACAACTGATGAAATACTAAGTGCCATTGACAAAAAGAAACTGGCGGCTGTTGTCCTTCTCGATATGTCCAAAGCTTTTGACAGTATAAACCATGAAATCCTCTTTACAAAGTTGCAAGACGTTGGTGCCTCTGAATCTGTGATACTTTGGTTCCGCAGCTACTTATCTTCTCGCTATCAAGCTGTCCGCATTCACACGACCTTGTCAGACCGATTGCCAGTGGCCTGCGGAGTACCTCAAGGGAGTATTCTTGGCCCTCTTCTTTTTAGCATTTATGTAAACGGTTATATGTTGATGATCAGGGGAGAAACTTAAGGGGGGGTATGGGGGGGTGTGACACCCCCCAAAATACTACAAACCCCGATTTGCAGGGCAATCGGAGTAGAAACCCCAATTGGCAGGGCAATCAGAGGAAAATTTAGAAAGTGGGAAAAAAAGTTATGATTACATTTACGCCTAGAAAAAATAATGCATGACGATTATACTTTTATCAGTTTTATTATTACGAATTAGTAATATTAAATGACCTTAGTCCGTGCACGCAGCGGTTGTCCAGCTGTGCATGCGTACTAGTATATTAGGAAACGCGTGGGCTGTAGCTATAGTGTTTGAGATTTGCAGATTCATGGCCGAGACGGCTGAATGCTTATTACCCAGTGAACTCTATATGTTATTACCTGCTTGCAAAGTTGAACATGAAGTACTCCTGTCTGAGCTAGACATTTTTATTACCATAGTTGCATCGAAACAACCCAGCTCCATGCAGGAGGCTGCCAAGTACAGTACATCCATCAAAATAAAAGGACATTTCCAACTGTATGCAAAGCCTATCAGCTTTTTCTTCAGTACTGCACCAGTTTCCTTCGCAAAGGATGAGCGAACTTCAAGGTGCTGTTACACGATGCGATTTTTCTTGCAACTTGCAACAAATCACTGAATGTTGTAAGTTGCATAAAAAATCGCACCGTGTAACACCCGTAGTAACTTGCGATTTTGTCATTTTTGCCCTGTTGGAAGATGCAAGAAAAGTTGGATGGGCTCTACTTTTTGCTGCAAGTTACAACAAAAATCGCAAGTTGCTGAACGTGTAACACCCTTCCTGCAACTTGCGATTTTTTTTCCATATGTAAATTTGTTGCAAGTTGCAAGAAAAATCGCATTGTGTAACAGCACCTTCAGTAAACTCAAAATCGTTAAGAACTGCTTAAGATCAACAATGCATGAAAGACAAAAGTTTGAACGACTTGTTAGTTCTTGCTTGTGAAAAGGATCTCACCGACAGCATCGATTAAAAGTTGTTCTGAATACTTGGTCGAAAATCAATATGCGCAAATTTCAAAAAAAGCCAATTAAATAAGTACTGCCACAATATGCTTTTCTGTATTATAGCTACGTAAATTCAATTCAACAATTTTTTTCATGATCTTGTTAATTAATATTTATTTTGAACTCTATGTATTGTCAATTGCCATCATACACCAGACAGTAAGAACTTAGTCTAAATGCATTTAGATTGAGGCAGGCTTCCATATATGGGAAGCATGGTTGGCGTGTGCTGTTAGGGCGCTGCCTCTTACCAATAGTTAAGCCCAATTGGACTAGGTTAGTATTTGGATGGGTGACCGTCTGGGAATAACCCTGTTCTCAAGCTTGAGACTTATGTGAGTCTCCTGTGCTTCGAGGGTTTTTCGCCGGGCTCTCTGGTTTTCCTCCCTCCACAAAACCAACACCTAGATCTTAACTGGCTGCCTGAAGTGCCTTTGATATGCCTTCGACTCGGCCATGTTAAAACTACAATGTGTAAATTGCTTATGAAAAGCCCCTTGTATGTACAGTATACATTTCGGTAAATTTTACATACGGAGCTGCAGGGCACCATAGATTTTAGCAGGGCAATACTACCCTACACCCCCCCAACGAAAAAGGGCTAGTTTCGCCCCTGTTGATGATACTAAACTGCTTATGTCCTTTCGCCTTCAAGACCAAGGAAATGTAGTGGATGATATAAACCATGACTTACTTATTATGCGGAATTGGTGTTTTGATAACCAACTGCTCCCTAACCCCGGAAAAACAAAGCTCTTAGTTTTTGGAAGCCGTCAGATGTCTGCTAGAGTTACGGACTTTCGTCTCTAGGAAAAGAACTTACACCAGTTAAAAAGGCCAAGGACCTTGGCGTAACACTTGACTCCAATTTAACTTATAATGAGCACATAACGTCCACTGTATCGTCTTGTATGTCCCGTCTTGGACAGATCAATAGGGTCAAACATGCATTTGATCAACGTACTTTAATGATAATAATTAACTCTTTAGTATTTAGTAAACTTTTCTATTGCTCCAATGTTTGGAGTAACCCCACTGAACGTAACCTTGATAAACTTCAAACAGTTCAGAACTTTGCATGCAGAATTGTTAGTAGAACCAGAAAATACGATCACGTTACCCGGACCTTCAAAAGTTTGAATTGGCTCCCAGTGAGAGATCTACTCTATTATCGTCGAGCCATCATGTCATTTAAATGTATGACTGGCTATGCCCCAAGTTATTTGACAAAACAATTTATTAAACGGTCGGATGTTTCAAAGCGTTCCACCAGAACTTCGCAAGATCTCAATATCCTTCTCTTTAGAAGTGCCAGTGGACAAAGAACTTTTTATTACCAGGCTGTCAGCTTGTGGAACTCGTTGAATATTAAACTTAAACTTTGTAAATCCATTTGCGACTTTAAACGCTCTCTAAAAAATCAACTTTTCCAAAAAATTTAGACTGATTAGTAATTGGTGTAAATCATCTTTAGAATATTTTTGTCATTATTTTAATATCGCTGATTTTTACTTTATTTTTTTTTCTCTTCTTGTAATTAGTTACTTAACTCTGAAAAGCCCCTTGGGGACGAGTTAATAAATGTGTATGTATGTATGTATGTATGTATGTATGTATGTATGTATGTATGTATGTATGTATGTATGTATGTATGTATGTATGTATGTATGTATGTATGTATGTATGTGTGTGTGTGTGTGTGTGTGTGTGTGTGTGTGTGTGTGTGTGTGTGTGTATGTATGTATGTATGTATGTATGTATGTAATAGATACAGTACATACCACATATACACACATAAACATATCACCATACATACATATGCACACACATAAACATATCACCATATCCCTTGTCTCGTGATTTTTTTCTTCACGCCAAATGAGCCTCGACGCGTTCTTCATGCCAAATGTGTTTTAGCAGGACGAGTTGTTCACTTTGAAATAAATGGAATGTTCAGCTTGGCTTTCCAACCCGATCTAGCGCGCACTTCATAGCAGGTGGCACATGTATAGTCATGTTTCGGATATGCTATCGTCTAGAGTTCGTTGTGGTACTGGTACAATTCATATAAATGGAAATTGGCCGCGGATATATTAAATATAATGTGATATTTCGGTGCCTTAAAAATTTAAGCGGTTCCGTTGTACGACATAAAATGATGTATACTAGAGCACAGTTTTTTGCTATGGTGTCATGCATGCGCTATATGCGCGATTAGTCAAATTAACACTGAGAACGAAACGCATTTAGACATATATGAGTTGTAGGTCCATTAAATTTACTTGGTTTCTAACTTTCCTCTTGTTACAGACGTACATGTGGCCACCCAAAAGCCACACTTTTGTTCCTCCCTAGATATTAACTCTCCTTGAAGTTTCAAAGAAAAATCTCCGAACACGTCACGATCATCACCCTCACAAATAAATGTTTTCCCATCCTCCACAACAAACATTGGGTTTTGATTCTGAGTTAAATTAAATTTATAGATATTTAACTTCAGAAAATTACAAGAGTGCTAAAGAAATACTAACCGTTACATCATTGGTTTCTATGATTTCCATGATGAATATAGAATAAACGACTCGATTACAGAAGGTAGCGGAGGCCAATCGTAACTAATGCAGAATGTCTCGTTGACCTTGGTCAAGGGCTTTATTAAGTACCTTTATACCCAACTCAACCCAGGCAATCTTATCGTCTTCTTGTTATTTCAGCCACGCTAGAAATTATTGGTGCTGCAATTTTAATAATTTTACTTGAAATTTTATCAATGCCTGTGGCCTTGCAGCTTGAAAGCTTCGATAGTAAATGACAAACATGGTTTACAGTGACTGGTTTGAATGCAGTAAATTCAGATCTAGTTTCTTTTAGATATTGCTCAAAAAGACAGTCTGTTGAATCAATTTAATCAGCTAGGTTTGGTCCAATCATTGAAAAATATTCATTAAAACTCTCAGCAATGTCTTTGGGGTTAGTCCACTTTTTCTCATTAATGTTTAGTTCATTTACTTTCGTTTGCCTATTATGTCTGCCCAGTAAACCATTCATAGACCTCCAAGCAGCTTTTGGATCATGTTTTAAAACTGAAATTTTGTTGGAATAGTATTCTTTCTTGGCTTGCCTTAATTGTGTGTTTGTAAAATTTCTTGCTTTTTTATAGTCTTCCCAATCACTTACAAGAAATAAACATAGTCCCAGAGTTGTAGTGATAGGTCTTGAAGAAATTGGTGTTCATTAAATTTTTTTATATTCCTAATTTCAATAATATTTTCTTGATTTTTCTGGGTGATATTAATCTTCCTTATAGCGTAAATGAGACTGTGATCGCTTATTCCAGTCTGGATAACACCACTATTTGAAATCGTTTCAGGCTTATTTGTAATAAAATGATCAATGAGTGTAGCAGACGTCACTGTTACCCGTGTAGGTTCATTAATTAGCTGAGATAATTGGTATACCTCAAACAGAGATTTTAATTTCTTTGTTGGGTGATCAGGATTAGGCTTCATTAGGTCACAATTAAGATCACTCAGAAGATAGATTTCTTTATTTTCATTGTCAATAGCTTGTAATAAATTTTCAAAATGATCAAAAAATTCTGATGCTGCATTTGGGGGTCTATAAACTGTGAGAACCACAAAAGGCCGAGTATGTGGTTTATTTATTTCTAGACAGACAGCTTCAATACCAGGTGGTACAATATCTTGTCGAATATGATAGTTGATTGTGTTGCGAAGATAGATACAGACTCCACCACCTTTTCTGGATCTATCTTTTCTAATAACATCATACCCGTCAATGTGAATCATACCATCTGGTATTGAAGAATCTAATCGAGTTTCATTAAGGGCAAATATGTCAAGGGATTTGTTAGATATGGTTAAATTGATCTCATCAATTTTTTTGGGTAAGCTAATAACATTTAAAAATGCCATTTAAAAACCCCTTTTTTCAGAAAAAGTTTTGAATTGTTTTGAGAAATCGCTACTCATTTTCACCTTAGGTACATTATTACGATTTACTGTTGCATCCTTCTGGCAACAAATGCCAGATATTGATTCCATTCCTCTAGTTGGCTCGGTTTGCCTTGGCCTATCCGAAAAAAATGGCTCGAGGTGTTGCGATTTCCAGACGTGATTGATCTCAGATAGTCACAAAATGCTTTGCCAAGGCTCCTATCACCATGGTGATTTAGGTGCAGATTTGAGCTATTTAATTGGTTTTCATCAATGTTATGGTTATCAATAAATGTTATATCATGCTTTTTGCACAAACCATGCAATAGATTGTTATAATCTGAAATACGAGAATGTGGCACCTTATTGTCATACCTGTTTATCACACTGGATACGGCAACATTTTCTGCTTTCACTTTGGCAACTTCAACAAGTTTTTCCATTTCCCTAGCCGCTTCTTCTGGTGGATGAGACACCAGATTGTTGGTGCCCACATGGAGAACAACGCCATGTAGCTGGTCATTGCATTCATTTTCTGTTGTCTTTTCAAATTCTTCTCTCACTTTGCCTATTTTCGCTCCACGGAGTGTTTGGCAGGAGACTTTGGTTTTGGCAGTACAGGAAAGTTTGGCCGTCTTGATGTTTTTCACCATTGAATCGCCGATGACTAGTTCTTAAGTTGTTTTTTAAGTTGTTTTTTTACTCGGGCTACCGCAGGTAGCCGAGTCTAGGTTTCGGTCGTGTTATTTTATTTTTGTTTTGTTTTTTTGGGGTCGCGATATTGCCCGAACAGGCTTTGCGAAACTGCAGGCATGACGTCACAGCTCAAATGCTGATGTTTCATCATGGCGGATTTTCATGCAGGAATAGCGAGTTTTTTCTTCTGACGCCTTTGGTTGTGTTGTTCGAAGTGAATTTGTTTTTTAATGATAAACACGCTCACAATGCTTACAGTAGATCATAGTAGACCTGGGTTGGTCGGCGATCTCGATAACCGTACGCTGAAACGGTGTAGTACTCAAATCGGTCAACTCTCAATCAATGTGTTCTCGATCAATTTTATACATATGTGTTATTGAAGAATGTTGCTCAAGTGCTGTAAATCAAAGAAGAAAGAAAGTTGATAAAGCCAACTTGCAAGTGAAAGGTAAACATGCTATGTTTTACATCTTCATCGATTCGAGGTTGACATTTAGCCGAACTGACTTATGTCTGTGAATGCTGTATGTAACTTAAATGTATTGATGTTTAAACTGTATTAATATTTGTGGTTTGCTTCATTTTTGCTTGTATTGTTTATTATTGATTTATTGTACTGATGTCTTGCAAATAAAAGTCGATGTTATTCAACAGTTTATACATTACTTTCATCAAGTGTGTATTATTGTTTGGGTACACCAATATAGCCACCATTTCAATGTTTAAGTACACCAGTATGGCTGCCATTTCATTGTTTTGGTACACCAATATGGCCACTATTTCATTGTTTTGGTACACCAGTATGGCCACCATTTCATTGTTTTGGTACACCAATATGGCCACCATTTCATTGTTTTGGTACACCAATATGGCCACTATTTCATTGTTTTGGTACACCAGTATGGTTGCCATTTCATTGTTTTGGTACACCAGTATGGCCACTATTTCGTTGTTTTGGTACACCAATATGGCCACCATTTAATTGTTTTGGTACACCGGTATGGCCACACTATTTCATTGTTTTGGTACACCAATATGGCCACTATTTCATTGTTTTGGTACACCAATATGGGCACCATTTCATTGTTTTGTACACCAATATGGCCACTATTTCATTGTTTTGGTACACCAGTATGGCCACCATTTCATTGTTTTGGTACACCAATATGGCCACCATTTCATTGTTTTGGTACACCAATATGGCCACTATTTCATTGTTTTGGTACACCAGTATGGTTGCCATTTCATTGTTTTGGTACACCAGTATGGCCACTATTTCGTTGTTTTGGTACACCAATATGGCCACCATTTAATTGTTTTGGTACACCGGTATGGCCACACTATTTCATTGTTTTGGTACACCATTATGGACACCATTTAGATGTTTTGGTACACCAGTATTGCCACTATTTCATTGTTTTGGTACACCAGTATACTCACAGTCAATTGACTGAAAGTTGCATCAAATTCAACCATTAACTCCAAACAGCACTGCTGTTGTTATATTATTTTGCAAGGCGCCAGCCCACAGTAGCCCGAGTTCACGCCTAGCGGGCGTCTTGTTTTATCATAGAATATAAAAAAAAATTAATGAAAATTTAAAATCTTATTGTCATGTCTGAGTATTAATATCTTTATTATATGGCACAAGTTACTTCCGTTGAAATCGTGTGTTCTCATTGGCCGAGACGTGTCACGTGCCGGTCGATTATTTTCCGTAATCGACTGTGGTCGATTACGGATATAGTCAGCCATGTTGTTTGCAACTAAACGAAAGAAACCGCAAGAATTTTGTGAATTCAACAACCTGAGGACTAAATTATGTATGATTGGGACAAGAGCAATCTGGAAGCGAGTTTAGGAGTCCGAAAGCGATGACAACAAAAGCAACAACATTGAATACGATGAGTTTGTCACATGCTCGAGGTCACACTAAACTGACTAAAGTACGTATCATGACAAGGTATAAATGTAAGGTTTGTTGTTTCAAAATGCCGTATAATAAACTTTTTATTAACCTCGCTTGCTCGGTCTTTACAGAGAAATATCAGACCTCGGTCTTTGTGTACAAACCTCACCCTACGGGCTCGGTCTGTACCAAAAAGACCGCGGTCCGATATTTCTCTGTAAAGACCTCGCGTTCGGTTAATAAGAAGATAATATACACGAAATAAAGAATAACTATATATTTTACATTTTTATGATATTATAAATCTCATCAAATTGTCTCGGGTTACTTTTTCACCATCGACTAAATCTTTTTCAAGAATCTTTCTAGTTGTTTAACAACAACTTCTTCATCTTGGTAATAATCCATTAAGTAGTTGAAAGCAATATGAATTTCAAAACTTTGCATGCAGTCTTTTGGAATGGAAGTCTTTTTACGTTTTTTTCTGTTATTCTGTGATTCTGGTGTGCTTGTTTTAATTGCATTGACTTGGCAACACAAATCAAGGTCATGGTATTGGCAGGGAGGAGATTTGTGTGGTTCAGTCGAGGAACAAAATGCCTCTGGAGAGTAGGATCTGAATCTCCTGTCATTCCATCGGTGTACTCGGGCGGTACGATGGCTGGTACATTTTGACCCTTTATTAAAAAAGGCCCAAGTAAATAAATTTATAACAGAATTTTGTACCTCTTCTATGCAAACTGACAGCCCTGTACAAACTTTACCACAACAAAAATATTGGATGTACCTTGGTTGGTCTCTTCCCAACTTCAGGCTTCTCAAAACATCCAGCATTCTCTCCCCAAAGCTCTTTTGCAATTTTCGGATCTCTGCATTCAAGATGTCTAACAAAGCCGCACGGGGTATCATTGATAAACACAACGGGTTGGTGCTTAGTGAAAGGTACAAGTCAGCCGCATCCCTCACAGACTCTGTCAGGGTTAGAAACTTTGATGCAAGTGTAGTCTATACGAAAAACAAAAAGTGGTTTATAAACCAATATATCAGAAATAAAAAAGTTTGCGATTGGACGTAAATCGTTTTACTGAATTACTGATGCTGTCAATTGTTATATTACAAAACAGGCCCCGTCTAAACGCGGTACCGGACGAATTTCGTCTTGCGTTTACACGAAGTCATCGTTTCAAATGGCCGTTTCAGAATTCAAAGATTCCGCTTGGTTGTGAGACCCTCGCGAAACAGAACCGACAGAAGGCCTTCGTAACAGTTATCTACTTACCCCATGGCGACAAACCAGATGATAAAATCCACTGGTGTGGCCTGACAATTTTCGAAATCCATGACAAGGACAGTTTCCGACAAGGATTCTCTCATATAAACTGTACAACATACCACACAAATATTGCTGGAAAAGATTAGTAAATATTTATTATATATATATATATATATATATATATATATATATATATATATATATATATATTACAAACACACTTTGAAAGTATATTCAATCACAAATGACCTATAACATATTAATCTACCTTGGCTTTCCCAGATGTTAATTCCACAGGCAGTAGAAGCTTCGACAACAAATTGTGTTTCATACTCTCCAATCTTGTCCATTTGAATTTCACCATTAGAAATCATCTTATGAAGAATAGCAGGGTCACCTATAAAGTGAAATGATTAATAAAATGAAAAGTGTAGTCATGGACAAACTATTATATATATATATATATATATATATATATTAGACTAGCGCTTTATATATTAACGGCGCTATTATTGCAATAATATCTGATCGTCCAAAAAAACTGTGTCGGTTACAATGTTAACCGGCCGGAGAATATCCTCCTGCGAAAGATTAAAAATTTCGGTATAACGCACTGGTGCATGCATGCACGTCTAACTTTTCTCGAATATAGTTTGGCCACGATGGTTAAGCCTAGTTCTCATATGTCGCCGACGGTCGCAGACCATCGCCGATTCATGATTTAGATGCATGTTAAAACGGGAAGTGCAGCAGCATGTTAAGTAATAAAGAACAATAAAGAAAAGAAGTGCTTTTATGCATTGTTCTTTATTACTTAACATGCATCTAGATCACAAATCGGCAACGATCGGCGACCGTCGGCGACATATGAGAACCAGGCTTTAACAATTATCACTCTAATCGAAGCTGTAGGATGAGATGACGACTTGAGGTAAACACTTTTCTTGTCCATTTCTGTATTAACAACTTCACTTGAAAACTTTGAGCTATTAACGGAGGTAACTGTTCTACCGCTATAGAAAAACTGTCTTGTGCCCTAGTAAACACAGTCCTCTCTGGACACCAACGTTTTGCATTGACAAAAAATCAGGCAAAGGCATCATAGGTTTCAGGTTCTCGTCTTCTTTGGTATAGTAGATCTATATAAATAGCGAATTACAGAGAATTGTTCAAAAGGCAGATATTATATATAATGATATAAGTGTAAGAACGTGATTAAGTGTAGGTTAGTTACCGAGGGCCGAGGTATATAACTTTAACGTAAAAAGCATCTAGGACAGCGTCGGCCACGGTTGAAATCCAAATATTACCAGGGTTAAGTCACGTTGGCCTGAAAAACAGAGAAAAATCTTCTCGACGTTTCGAGCGAAGGCCCTTCGTCAGGAGAAATTAGGAAACAACTCACATGTGGTCACGCGTATTTATAGCAGAGCTACAATGGGAATCACGTGAACACATGTAAGCCAATAAAAACAAAGTAAACAAATAAATTAATATGTAATATGTAATTTTAGCCTGTGTGCAGGTGCTGACCCAATTTGTGGGTCAGGTACCTGCAAATAGGCAAAGAAACAGGTTATAAATTACTATTTAATTCATCAGAAAAAGGTTAGGGAAAAGGTGTGGAATATGGTGGTGGAGTGAGCTAAATGAAAGAGAATCGCTCATTGAGGCCGTGAGGGTGAATGGTACAAAGTTTGTAAATGAGACGCATTTCTTGTTTACGACGAGTATCGTTACAACCTGTAATGGGCTGAATGGCACAGATTTTCATGTTGGAAAAGGAGTGGTTGGCACCGTTGAAGTGCCTGGCAAGAGGTTTGTTTGGCACATTGTATTTGACATCACGAAGGTGTTCAACAAACCTGTCACCTAAACGTCTTCCAGTTTCTCCGATGTAAAGCATGGGACATTTACTGCAAGAGATACAGTAAATGAGGTTGGAGGAAGTGCAAGTGAAACTGTGGGTTATGTTGAACCTACATTTTGGAGCCGAAATTGAAATTGAGGAGTCTAAGTATTTACAGGTGTTGCACCTACCACGACAGCAAGAGCTGGTGCCAACATGTGATACCAAGGCTTGCTGCAGTGAGCTGTGAACAACGTTTTCCCGGATGTTTTTGCTATGCCGAAAAGATACTAGGGGTTTCTCAGAGAAAATGGAAGATGTTTCTGGGTCATTTTTAATGAGGTCGAAATTGCGGCTAATGATGTCCCTTACTTTGAAATTGAAGGGATGAAAAGTGAGAACTAGAGGTACTTTTTCATTAGAAATGGTAGCCAAAGGTTCGCTTAAGGTGTCTGAACGGGAAATGTTGGAGACCTTGTGTAAGGCAGTGTCTAAGAGGTGGGAAGGATAACCGCGATTAACAAAAAACTTTTTCATTTCCAAACATTTGGCATTGAAATCATCATCTTCACTGCAGACGCGGCGAAGACGAAGAAATTGAGAGAAAGGAATGGAAGTTTTGGTGTGTTTAGGATGATGAGAGGAGAAGAGGAGGTAGCTATGAGAGTCAGTGGTCTTGTAAAAGACAGAAGTGCTCAGCTTATTACCATTAATGGAGATGAGAATATCTAAGAACGACACACTAGTCTCACTGATCTCCCACACTAGTCTCACTGATCACCCATGGGAGATCAGTGTGTCGTTCTTACATATTCTCATCTCCATTAATGGTAATAAGCTGAGCACTTCTGTCTCTTACAAGACCACTGACTCTCATAGCTACCTCCTCTTCTCCTCTCATCATCCTAAACACACCAAAACTTCCATTCCTTTCTCTCAATTTCTTCGTCTTCGCCGCGTCTGCAGTGAAGATGATGATTTCAATGCCAAATGTTTGGAAATGAAAAAGTTTTTTGTTAATCGCGGTTATCCTTCCCACCTCTTAGACACTGCCTTACACAAGGTCTCCAACATTTCCCGTTCAGACACCTTAAGCGAACCTTTGGCTACCATTTCTAATGAAAAAGTACCTCTAGTTCTCACTTTTCATCCCTTCAATTTCAAAGTAAGGGACATCATTAGCCGCAATTTCGACCTCATTAAAAATGACCCAGAAACATCTTCCATTTTCTCTGAGAAACCCCTAGTATCTTTTCGGCATAGCAAAAACATCCGGGAAAACGTTGTTCACAGCTCACTGCAGCAAGCCTTGGTATCACATGTTGGCACCAGCTCTTGCTGTCGTGGTAGGTGCAACACCTGTAAATACTTAGACTCCTCAATTTCAATTTCGGCTCCAAAATGTAGGTTCAACATAACCCACAGTTTCACTTGCACTTCCTCCAACCTCATTTACTGTATCCCTTGCAGTAAATGTCCCATGCTTTACATCGGAGAAACTGGAAGACGTTTAGGTGACAGGTTTGTTGAACACCTTCGTGATGTCAAATACAATGTGCCAAACAAACCTGTTGCCAGGCACTTCAACGGTGCCAACCACTCCTTTTCCAACATGAAAATCTGTGCCATTCAGCCCATTACAGGTTGTAACGATACTCGTCGTAAACAAGAAATGCGTCTCATTTACAAACTTGGTACCATTCACCCTCACGGCCTCAATGAGCGATTCTCTTTCATTTAGCTCACTCCACCACCATATTCCACACCTTTTCCCTAACCTTTTTCTGATGATTTAAATAGTAATTTATAACCTGTTTCTTTGCCTATTTGCAGGTACCTGACCCACAAATTGGGTCAGCACCTGCACACAGGCTAAAATTACATATTACATATTAATTTATTTGTTTACTTTGTTTTTATTGGCTTACATGTATTCACGTGATTCCCATTGTGGCTCTGCTATAAATACACGTGACCACATGTGAGTTGTTTACTAATTTCTCCTGACGAAGGGCCTTCGCTCGAAACGTCGAGAAGATTTTTCTCTCTTTTTCAGGCCAACGTGACTTAACCCTGGTAATATTTTAACTTTAACGTAGTTAGCGACTTCGAAGTAACTAACCTGCTTAGTTTATTCATGATAGAGACGGTATTTGTCGTTATTTAATAAAAAAAATAGTATTCTAGACGTAGTTTTACAGCGATATTATAGTAGGTCATTTAACATGCAAGGTCAATCATAGATCATGGAAGGGGAACTGGATAGGCAACTTAACAAAACCGGAAACGAAGTTTGCACAACTTGCTATGGTAATTATACGCTTGTAAGCGGCTAATGCACTTAACAAGTAAACTGAAGTAACATTACACTATTGCTTAAATTCAGTAATAGCTGAACGTAGCCATGTGGGACCGTGCTTTTACCACTTATAATTGTATAATTATCATATCAAGTTAGGCAAACTTTGTTTCCGATTTCAGAACATCGTTTTAAGTTTTCTGTCCAGTTCCTCGTCTATTATCTATGGGTCAATAACCTATATATTAACCGCGGACATGAATAAATTAAAGACACTTAACAGCCTATAAACATTCTTTTATTTGCATCTAAATGAGCCTTTCTGGCCTCGTTATGAAGCAAAGATTCTTTTGAATTGCAGACACACAAACGAGGCCAGAAAGGCTAATTAAGATGCACATAAAAGAATATTGAAATTAACGCTGCACTACACTGCACTGCAATGCACTACACTACCGTATTACTAATTATACTATATACAAATTTCCATCATGATAATTGTAAATATACATATATATCTAACAATGAAAAATATGTGCACGGCGATTGCTTTATAATAAAAGAAATTGCAACACGACCATTTATTTTGTGAAACAATATAAAACATGTATCTACCTGACTGTTGGTGCAGCAATTCTTTTCATTACCATCACCTAGACAAATTTCAGGGCAAACTCCACACACGCCGCATACAACATCGTCCAAATTTCTCTCTGAGATCATTTCGAAACAAAAAAATCCATTGTACAGAAGATCTTCTATATAAACCATTTGATTATCTGATGGATGTTCCCCCTAAAAATGTAGATGATAATAATAATAATAATAATAATAATAATAATAATAACAACGAAAACATAACAGCGCATTAATGGTGTTGGCTGTAGCATGGGCAAGGCAAGAAGGGTTGATAAATAAGGATGCGGTATGGTACAAAATACAATGGAAAAAAGGAAATGTGTTGGAAGGAAGTGGAATGAAGCTCTGTTGGGACTTGGAATATTGTATGAGAAAAACAACTACTGCAAAAAGACCAGATCTAACGTTGGAAGACAACAACAAGAAATTAATATGGTTCGTAGACATGGCATGCCCAGCAGAGATAAACATTGTACATAAACACCAAGAGAAGCTACAGAAATACCAACAACTAGCTTTCGAAACTCGTGAAAAACGACGAGAATACAAAGTCCAAATCGTTCCAGTTGTAATTGGAAGTTTAGGTGGAGGTATGGTAAAGGCGAGGAGACAAATTGGAAAGGTAATACGAAACGAAAAAGAAGTTGAATGGATTGGTAACCAAATGCAGAAGACGGTGCTGATCGAAAGTGAATCGACACTACACAAAATAATATCTCGGATCGTACAAGCAGAGTGACATATAAGTGTGGACATTGTTAGCGAGACTGGCAAAATTATTGGCAGTACTTGTACCTTTCTCACAATTATTGTGAGTCAAAGGCCATGGGCCGTAAAGGTTATCAATTTTCATAATAATAATAATAATAATAATAATAATAATAATAATAATAATAATAATAATAATAATAATAATATATATATATATATATATATATATACCGTTTATACCCCCCTTATACCGTTATATATATATATATATATATATATATATATATATATATATATATATATATGAAGTCTATCTGATATATATATATATATATATATATGCGTTTCATACAATATATACCCACCGTTCTACATTTTTGCTTCAGTACAGACAACTTGGCATTAATAACGTTCCCAATAGGATCTCCTTTCTTAAAAAACTCCCGGAATTCTAAGAGAATGTCGATTGATACCAGCACTTTATCACTGATGTTAAATAAACCTAAAGAAATGAAAAATTGTACAAACATGGAGTCACTTTATAATCCATCCATGTGGTATCTAATTTAGATGACAGGAGAGCGCTTAAATTATTTGTTAATTCTACAACTCTACCTCACATATCTGCCAAGATCCCGCCTGTCAATAATTGAATCCGTTGTAAAATTGGTTTTTGGTTTATATGAGATGGTCCGCCCTCCTAGGCCAGATCTCACTATTATCTACCTAGTGTGCTTGCCCTCTTAGAAGGAGTAGAAAATTTAAACTCAGTATACGCAATAAAGTTTGCCTTTACTAATTTTTTGACAAACTTTCCGATTTTACAATTGCATGCACAAGCTGGTAAGCAAGACAACACGATGAGAAACCCAGCGCTCTTATTAGAGCAGGCTAGCTCTACCAAAAACGAAGAAAAATGTAAGAGGACTGGCCCTCTCAATATAAACACCCCCAGTAGATACCCCCCTCCCATCAAGGGACCAAAGGGATACCGCCTCATTAATATTCAGCGTGACTCACGCACCATGACTCAGCATGACTCACGCCTGTGACATGATTGGGCAAGATTGGAATAATTATAGTATACATGAAGCTATATAAGCTCGGTGATTTCGTATTGTTGTTACTTTTCCTAAAGTGTTTTACTTGTGGACTTTAATGTCTGCGATATAGCGTTTTCTTGGGAGATATTTTCGAAGTGTTCTTGACTGATTTTAAGGTAAGATATTTTGCACTTATTCGTTTTATATTGCCTCACGACGTTCACTGTGTATTTTATCAGAGTTTAATATACGTTGTGTTTCATTGACAGCAATGGATCTTATCGGTGTAATCAAAGGTTGTACAACCATCGAAGAAATTGAGGCGCTGGAATGGCTCTTTGATTTCGAGGATAGGCATAAGGAAGCAGCCTTGCTTCAACGTATCATTATATTGTCGAATGCCTTGGAGGGTGATTTGGAGAACGAACGTTGTGGGATTGCTACGGTGTTAATGGATGGTTGGCCGGACGAGCAACGCGAATCCTTCAAGCGAGATTGGAACGATGATTCGTTTTTGGCCGAGATGGACGATATCCCCGGCGGTCAAGCCCCCGAACCGGCGATACCCCCGTTAATGGATGGTTGGTCGAACGAGCAGTATGAATCCTTCAGAATAGATTGGAACGACGATTCATTTATGGCCGAACTAGAGGATATTTCTAATGTCTCTGGTGAACCGTCGATACCCGAGGTATCTATCCAGAACGGAGAAGGAAGCCGAAAACGAGCCGCTAAACCAAGCACTGAATCAATACCAAGTAAGAGATCTAAAACTGTTCCGTTATTTACGATAAAATCTGTTAAGCAAGTACGCGTGAAAAAGTTTAAGACCACGGGCCTTGATTATCGTGTTCAGTTTGGCGATTTGCAAGTACAAGGCAATTACATAACGTGTTTGAAAGCCTACTCGATCGCGTAACCGATGGTATTGCAATGCATGATCAGGTCAGGTTTATTATGCATTCTCCCCAGCTTGAATATCCCATTTCGTTAGCATTTATGTCTCGTGAGAGATTAACCGTTCAGAGAATCTTAGCCGAAATCGAAAGAGTAATTCAGGCGAACGATTCGTTCAAGTTAGATGATTCGATTACCGTCAATATAATCCATGTCGAAATGCCACACGGCGGAACGGGAAGAAAGCGAAATGTCTCTTCATATAACATATCCCTTGACTGTTCGAATATCCGCTCGATATAAGCCTTGGGAAATCGTACTAGCGTAGTTTCTTCTTTTCCTTCTTTTCTCCAACTGCATATTAGCATAAATTGTTAAACAATATGATATTTTATCGTTACGATAAGAGCACCGTTTTTCAAATGTCTGCTTTTCATTCAGACACCAAGGCTCTGTCACTTTCTCTTGACATATTATGATCATTCTCTGTAGTGTCTTTCTTTTCTTTAGTTTTAAGATTGTATATGCTCGTAATTGTGTGTTTAAATCTTCGGCCCTGCGGTTTTCTATAATCTGATGATCCCGTAGGTAAAGTCGAAGGTTTATCGCTCGTCTCCATTCTTTATTTTCTTCTTTGTAGTTTTCTTTACTCATCGTGAAGAAAATCACTGCAACGACTAAACCTTTGTTGACAACAAGCAGTAACCAAAACGTATAGGCGTCTATTACGGTTGTATACCATTATATTCTGAGTGCAATGTTGCCAATGTTTGTATAAGTCCATGTACACTTTGATGTTAATGACTCATTAGCAATTTAAACAAAAGAACGAGTCTGGGCAAGTCTGGACGACGTCAGAGTTTAGACAAACAAATCCTAATTAATATGCTTATTCACGGCGTCGGTTTTCTCGGCGTATCATTTGCTTACTATTTGCTGTTGGAGTAAGACCGCAGAGATGGAGGGTTTATATGAAAAATTGTTTTCAATGTTCGAAGCTATTTACAATGAAACTTTGTGGGAAGAATATTCGAAGCTTTGTCGTGAAAAGTGCAATGGTTGTAGGACTAACCATCCTAGTCAGAAACAACATAGTTGCCTAACAGATGAGTGACGGAGATGGTGCTACGAAAAGACCAGGACAAACGTCGACGAACGAATCTGGATAGAGTTCAACAAAGCGGGAGAGGCGTTGAAATTACGAAATGAAAGAGACTCTCAAAAAACTTCAGAGACAATTGTCGAGTCGAAGGAAATTGACGACTCGCCAAAGATTCTTTCTATATCTGTTCTGTTTAGCTGTCCATTAAAGTATCTGTACGAAGTGAAAGACACTGGTGTAAAATTTACAGGTATGATAAAGAATCCTCGGGAGGCTTACGAGGAGTATCTTCTTGAAAAGTCTAGAAACTTAACGACGAAAAGCAATCTGAACTAATGCTATATGTGTTGTGAGAACATTATCGAGTTAATCCAAAGTTAAATTATGTTTTAAGTTTAAAAAAAAAATTACTTGGACTATATAGTGTGTAAGAAAGATGTGTAATTTTATATGTGTGTAATTTTATCTGAAGAAAAATTCATAAAGACATACGAGCAATATTATATTAGTTCTTTGTAGTTTATTTTCATATTTATACAAATTACAGTGTGCATATTGACAGCTAATTATTTACATAAACTGTCCTGCGTTTACGATTTCTTCTAGCGCACCCACTTTTTAGTGATATCGTTTGTTTCTCTGTTGTCAAAGCACTGCTCGCTCTTTATAGGGAATTTTGATATTTTCCGTTTTTTGCGTTGTTTATTATTTACGGACACCCCATGCTGCTCTCTTAGATAATTATTGAAGTTTGTTGCCATTTCCTCTTGTCTCGTTATAATGCTTTTCAAAGTTTTCTCCATATTTAGTTCTGTGCTGTCTGCGATAGTTTCTTTACTCTGTAAAGGAACACATATTGCAATTTTACTCCATTTTAGACATTTAGCGCGTTCTTTGATATCCATGCGATGTACTTGATCAAGATGATTTGCTAGCCTTGCAAGATTAGTGCTTCCGCAACTGAAGACAGGACAGTTTCCACGTGTGCGACCCATGTTTAGTTGTTTACTCGAGCAATGACAGAAAGCATTTGACATTTTTTGGCATGTTAGATGCTTTTATTAGGCCCTTTTAGGCCCTACTTGGCCTTTTCTGGCCCGTTTAGGCCTTTTGGCCAAAGATACCCCCCATCACCCTTGGGGCACCCCCAAAGATACTACCAATACCCCTGGGGTGCCCCCAAAGATATCCCCATCACCCCTGTAACAAAGGAATATCAGAAAGACATATACATTATTTGTAAATACTTTATTGAACTTCAGCATAGTACAGAAGATAATGTTTCAACGATTCAACAGTAACTTTAATTCTTATAATTGGTTTCATTCCAGTACTATGGCGTTTAGATTGATTGTAGCAGTACACTAGTTTTTTGTAATACTGGTTTCTTTCGTTTCATGAAATCTAAACATATATTCAAAATACACCGTCCTATATAGCCTTTAATAAACCATTATCAGTATGTCTCATTGTCGCTTTTCTCAGGTATTGAGCACTTATTTTTATTCCCTGGGTTGATATACATAATGTGTATCAGTCGGAAATATTCCGGATCTTACTCGGATTTCATCGGGACATGTCGGCGTGAGATCGACAAACAGGTAAGAATACGGCTCTTTGGTTGCCATCTGGTAGGCTTGCTGGAAAAACTTTGTGTTGTCTGGATACAACTGCTTAGCAAGGTGAGTCACTTGACTTGCATCACGAACATTTTTTGTCAGGACAAAGTAACTAGCGTTGAGAGAGATGGTACGATGGTCTTTGCTTTGATGAAATAAGTTTTGTACAATATAAATCACGCTGAGATTACCATGGTGCGATTTCTTCGTGAACAGTTTGGCAATAATCGTATCTTTTTCTCCCATCATGTCATCAATGATAAATAGATTTCTTATTTGGGGATTAATACTATCCAATATAGATTCGGATAAACCTTACACAAACTGAATCCCAGGAATAAGAAGTTCCATTTTAGCAAACGTGTCTTGGTACTCAGAATAAAAATAAATTATATTTTCTGGGACAGGGTCGATCATGATTTCTTTGACAAAGGTTGTCTTCCCAGTCTTGGTCCCCCCAGAGACCAAGAGCCCAAAGGGATGTGTTAATTGTATGGAGTATGCTAGCAAATCATCTTGATCAAGTACATCGCATGGATATCAAAGAACACGCTAAATGGCTAAAATGGAGTAAAATTGCAATATGTGTTCCTTTACAGAGTAAAGAAACTATCGCAGACAGCACAGAACTAAATATGGAGAAAACTTTGAAAAGCATTATAACGAGACAAGAGGAAATGGCAACAAACTTCAATAGTTATCTAAGAGAGCAGCATGGGGAGTCCGTAAATAATAAACAACGCAAAAACGGAAAATATCAAAATTCCCTATAAAGAGCGAGCAGTGCTTTGACAACAGGGAAACAAACGATATCTCTAAGAAGTGGGTGCGCTAGAAGAAATCGTAAACGCAGGACAGTTTATGTAAATAATTAGCTGTCAATATGCACTCTGTAATTTGTTATAAATATGAAAATAAACTACAAAGAACTATTATAATATTGCTCGTATGTCTTCATGAATTTTTCTTCAGAGAAGATTACACACGTATAAAATTACACATCTTTCTTACACACTATATAGTCCAAGTAATTTTTTTTTTTAAACTTAAAACATAATTTAACTTTGGATTAACTCGATAAGGTTCTCACAACACATATAGCATTAGTTCAGATTGCTTTTCGTCGTTAAGTTTCTAGACTTTTCAAGAAGATACTCCTCGTAAGCCTCCCGAGGATTCTTTATCATACTTGTAAATTTTACACCAGTGTCTTTCACTTCGTACAGATACTTTAATGGACAGCTAAACAGAACAGATATAGAAAGAATATTTGGCGAGTCGTCAATTTCCTTCGGCTCGACAATTGTCTCTGAAGTTTTTTGAGAGTCTCTTTCATTTCATAATTTCAATGCCTCTCCCGCTTCGTTGAACTCTATCCAGATTCGTTCGTCGACGTTTGTCCTGGTCTCTTCGTAGCACCATCTCCGTTGCTCATCATCTGTTAGGCAACTATGTTGTTTCTGACTAGGATGGTTAGTCCTACAACCATTGCACTTTTCACAACAAAGCTTCGAATATTCTTCCCACAAAGTGTCATTGTAAATAGCTTCGAACATTGAAAACAATTTTTCATATAAACCCTCCATCTCTGCGGTCTTTCTCCAACAGCAAATAGTAAGCAAATGATACGCCGAGAAAACCGACGCCGTGAATAAGCATATTAATTAGGATTTGTTTGGCTAAACTCTGACGTCGCCCAGACTTGCCCAGACTCGTTCTTTTGTTTAAATTGCTAATGAGTCATTAACATCAAAGTGTACATGGACTTATACAAACATTGGCAACATTGCACTCAACATATAATGGTATACAACCATAATAGACACCTACACGTTTTGGTTACTGCTTGTTGTCAACAAAGGTTTAGTCGTTGCGGTGATTTTCTTCATGATGAGTGAAGAAAAGTACGAAGAAGAAAATAAAGAATGGGGACGAGCGATAAACCTTCGACTTTACCTACGGGATCATCAGATTATAGAAAACGGCAGGGCCGAAGATTTAAACACACAATTACTTCGAGCATATACAATCTTAAAACTATCGAAAAGAAAGACACTACAGAGAATGATCATAATATGTCAAGAGAAAGTGACAGAGCCTTGGTGTCTGAATGAAAAGCAGACATTTGAAAAACGGTGCTCTTATCGTAACGATAAAATATCATATTGTTTAACAATTTATGCTAATATGCAGTTGGAGAAAGGAAGGAAAAGAAGAGAAACTACGCTAGTACGATTTCCCAAGGCTTATATCGAGCAGATATTCGAACAGTCAAGGGATATGTTATACGAAGAGACATTTCGCTTTCTTCTCGTTCCGCCGTGTGGCATTTCGACATGGATTATATTGACCGTAATCGAATCATCTAACTTGAACGAATCGTTCGACTGAATTACTCTTTCGATTTCGGCTAAGATTCTCTCAACGGTTAATCTCTCACGAGACATAAATGCTAACGAAATGGGATATTCAAGCTGGGGAGAATGCATAATAAACCTGACCTGATCATGCATAGCAATACCATCGGTTACGCGATCGAGTAGGCTTTCAAACACGTTAGGTAATTGCCTCAAGACATCAGGCAAGCCTTGTACTTGCAAATCGCCAAACTGAACACGATAATCAAGGCCCGTAGTCTTAAACGTTTTCACGCGTACTTGCTTAACAGATTTTATCGTAAATAATGGAACAGTTTTAGATCTCTTACTTGGTATTGATTCAGTGCTTGGTTTAGCGGCTCGTTTTCGGCTACCTTCTCCGTTCTGGATAGATTTTAGAAATTTAGTATTAATAAATTTAGGTTAATGTGAGGGAGTAAGAGATAATGTATCTCCTGCCTCAAAGCGATCATTAAGTGTAGTTCCTGTGACAGGTGATGCAAAAGCCAGATAAATAAAGTGCATAAAAACATGTGCCAAAATGGATAAAGCCGACACCAAACCTTTATCTAAAGATCCCCCCTTATCAAAACAAAATTCCTTGAGGCAATGATGTAAATGAATGCGGCAAGGGTGACGGTGGTCATTCTATCACAGACTCACAGTCAGAGAGCTCACTCAAATCGTTCTGTAAAATAGCAGTTTAAGTTTTTCGGGGATTTTTACAACTCATCATCTGACTTGCATGGTCCCGGCTTAATGAAATCCAATCGCCTGTCATTTTCAAGCAAACCATTACAACTGAAGGCTCTGGTATGCAACCACAAGGCCTGCATCAGCGAAAAGTATTTGTGAGTATGTTCCTTGCTTTCCCGTCCCCAGCATATATATACTTGTGTCTTTACATCGCGTGAGGTTTGGGATTTCTTCCTTAAATTTCTTCCTTTATAATACTAGACCTCGAGAATAACTTATTGCGGTCAAATGACTCGGCCGGCTTAATAATACTTGTCGACAGCCACTCCAGTCTCGGTCAGTCGACGATAAATATAAGGATACAAAAAGAATGAAAAGAATAGTATATAGTATATATTTAAATAATGAGGCAATCTCACAACTGTTCGAAACCTTCGATATCCTTCAATAGTTCTCAACTAACGCGTTAATTTCTAACACTAAACACTTCAACGCATGATCATGAATGGCATGACTGCCCCATTCGAGGTCTTATTGTCATTTCATTACCCTCGGCTACAAGCCCAGATACAACAAACCACACATAATCTGTTTCTCAAAATATCCAGCAGTTCAAACCCAACTTTAAAACCTTGTTATGCGGCGGCTACCGTGACTGACGAAGGAATATCACTAAGACCGTCGAAAGTCCTGCTAATGGAAATTATCGAAAAGCACGTCTGTTGTTTGATATAATTCAAGATATGATACGGAACGGCACAGTGACAGTGCCGCTTCACAATTTTAAAGAAATTTCCCTATGCGCGCCTTGATAATATTTATACCTTGGCGATCGGTGACAGCATACCTTTCTGAAGAGATTATTTACAATCTGTTTCGGCCCACGCATATTGGCGTCCCTATTTGACCACTGAGAGCGCAATATATTAACATATTAACAATAACAGACATGGCCTGCACTGTTATGAAAACCTGTTTTCTTCCAAATTAATATTTTAGCCTATAGTCATTGCAGAGTCCCAGCCTATTAGTTTCTTTCTGTTTCACCCTTTTGGACAACCATTCCCTTTGTTTTTATTTTGCGTGTTTTTCCTGTGTTTTGCTCTGCTTTGCTTTGTCCCCTTTTTCCTGTTTATACCAATATTAGATGACAGTTAATATTAAAAGCCAAGACGGAAGGCCCGTTGCCACGGCGATACACAGAGATTAAAGCAAAGACTCTCCGAGACACTCACGCAAGTTCAGAACATAACCGCAATTGACGCAAAACGCACGGCGTTATTTTTGTTCAGTTCCGTAATAGCCTATTCTATTTTATCCAACGTCGTTGATCGATCGTCACCCCTAGACATGTGTAAAAATTACAAATCCAACAATAATCAAGAACCAGTTTCCTACGTGATGCATACTAACTATAGCTTGGGGTTGTTTCGCAAGATATTGACACTCGGCACAAAATTTGTAACATAAATGCTTTGTGGAGAAGCTGCTGGTTTCGTCTTGGCTCCACCCAACTTTTTCCTGTCATTGGCTTTTCCCACAGGGTTATTACTAGCGTCAGGTTTTTTCTGGCCTCCCTGACATTCCAGCATGTAAGCTTTGAGTGTCGGTATTTGCCTAACAGCACCCGTTTTCCAAAGCCTCGTCTCACACATCAGTAGTACAACTATAGCGTCAACTGCGGTCATTATAATCCAATATTCATAAATATTTCTACTTTCTAATTATTACTACATTTAAAATAATATACTTTTACTACTATACAAATCCAAAACCTTCAGTGGGGGAATTATCACTGCGTTCAATTCGTGGCAGGAGGTGCTGTCATCCTTATCACTTCACAGAAGTGCTGTGCCTCACACACTTCACCCACGTGAAGGATTTGGATGCGATAAGGCATTTTCTGACCTACAAGTGCTGAGCACCCCTCAGACTTCGTCAATGTCTCTACTCTAAAATGGGCGATCCCCATTTTAGGCCGCCGGACAGGACACCCTCCTCCCGGTTCAGTTACTTCCTCGCTATCTCCTTTTGCCACAATTCATTACAATCAATGCCTCTGTCTCAGTTTGTATAATTAAAATACGACCGTGTTCATTAATTTAGAAATTTATTATTAATAAATTTAGGTTAATGTGAGGGAGTAAGAGATAATGTATCTCCTGCCTCAAAGCAATCATTAAGTGTAGTTCCTGTGACAGGTGAACAAGGTCAGATGCAAAAGCCAGATAAATAAAGTGCATACAAACATGTGCCAAAATGGATAAAGCCGAACCCAAACCCTTATCTAAAGATTCCCCCTTATCAAAACAAAATTCCTTGAGGCAATGATATAAATGAATGCGGCAAGGGTGACGGTGGTCATTCTATCACAGACTCACAGTCAGAGAGCTCACTCAAATCGTTCTGTAAAATAGCAGTTTAAGTTTTTCGGGGATTTTTATCCCACCCACCACAACCCCTTTTGCAACAACATATAAATACTCTACTCTATACTTATAGAAATTATAATAGTAAAAAAAATGTAATAATTTAATTATCTAATAAATGAGTGGCAGGAAGTGCTGTCATCCTTATCACTTCACAGAAGTGCTGTGCCTCACACACTTCACCCACGTGAAGGATTTGGATGCGGTAAGGCATTTTCTGACCTACAAGTGCTGAGCGCCCCTCAGACTTCGTCAATGTCTCTACTCTAAAATGGGCGATCCCCATTTTAGGTCGCCGGACAGGACACCCTCCTCCCGGTTCAGTTACTTCCTCGCTATCTCCTTTTGCCACAATTCATTACAATCAATGCCTCTGTCTCAGTTTGTATAATTAAAATACGACTGTGTTCATTAAACCTCGGGTATCGACGGTTCACCAGAGACATTAGAAATATCCTCTAGTTCGGCCATAAATGAATGGTCGTTCCAATCCATTCTGAAGCATTCATGCTGCTCGTTCGACCAACCATCCATTCACGAGGGTATCGCCGGTTCGGGGGCTTGACCGCCGGGGATATCGTCTATCTCGGCCAAAAACGAATCATCGTTCCAATCTCGCTTGAAGGATTCGCGTTGCTTGTCCGACCAACCATCCATTAACACCGTAGCAATCCCACAACGTTCGTTCTCCAAATCACGCTCCAAGGCATTCGACAATATAATGATACGTTGAAACAAGGCTGCTTCCTTATGCCTATCCTCGAAATCAAAGAGCCATTCCAGCGCCTCAATTTCTTCGACGGTTGTACAACCTTTGATTACACCGATAAGATCCATTGCTGTCAATGAAACACAACGTATATTAAACTCTGATAAAATACACAGTGAACGTCGTGAGGCAATATAAAACGAATAAGTGCAAAATATCTTACCTTAAAATCAGACAAGAACACTTCTAAAATATCTCCCAAGAAAACGCTATATCGCAGACAGTAAACTCCACAAGTAAAACACTTTAGGAAAACTAACAACAATACGAAATCACCAAGCTTATATAGCTTCATGTATACTATAATTATTCCAATCTTGCCCAATCATGTCACACGCGTGAGTCATGCGTGAGTCATGCATGAGTCATGCGTGAGTCATGGTGCGTGAGTCACGCTGAATATTAATGAGGCGGCATCCCTTTGGTCCCTGGATGGGGGGGGGGTTATCTACTCCCCCCTTATACCGTTAAAATGTAAGGGGTGTTTATATTGCGAGGGACAGTCCTCTTACATTTTTCTTCGTTTTTGGTAGTTTTTCAAAATATATATTTACCTAATTTCTCCACTGAAGCTTGATGCATCGCCAAACAATTACGAGCTGAACAGAACCTGACTTTAACACTCACTATTTTAAAAGGGTTTAGGTCTGTAATGAAGTAAGTATATAGGATTGTTATTTGCCTGTCCTGGATGATTACATACGTCACCCAATGGCAAACCACAAAGTTGACAATCGTTGATATCATTGGGAGCAAACGTTATCGGCCAACCTTCACCGACACCAAGCAGTGTGCATGCATCTCGTTTGGCTATTGATTCAAGTGTGCATGCATCTCGTGTGGCAAGACAAGCAAGCTGTAGACAGTTTACATCTAATGTAGTAGACTCGTTGTCTTGCTTTTCTGTGGCTGCATCAGATTGACCAGACAACCCTTTGTGCTTCAACATCCTGTTCTCAAAATTAATCATTGTGGGCTGATCTTCGAGATATATAAGATCTTGTAGGCAAGACTTTAAATGCTTCAAACCACTAAGTTTGTTGTGGTATTCTTGTATGGATTGTTTCCATTTTAAAGCTTCACGATCACGATTGATCCCAAGCTGGTGTGCTTTCTTGACAATGGTGCTTGGATGAGAAGAAATACCATGGTAATATAGTGTATCCATCCCCTGCAATGAGTATAAATATGCAAATTAAAAGTATTTGGATTCAGTTTGTTCAACACAGGAAGTTAGAAAATATTACAAAAATAATTTTCTTGAAAATTTGCAATAAACTCAAAATTCCAACTCAATGGAAATCAATCTTGAGGGAGTTTATCAAAGGAACAGGGTAAGTTTACCTGTAAGCCCTATAATTATATAAAAAAATTCTTTATATAATTATGGCCGTTTTCTAGGCCTGCCGGAAAAAGCTCAAGGCATGCTTAACTCTGCATATCTACATTTTACCATTAATACAAACAAAAGACAGATATGCTTGAATATTATAGTTATCCCAATTCGAGAACGGAAGAAGTTTGATTGCATGACTTTCAGTTGCTAAAGTGAGTGTTTGAGTTCACAGTTTCCGCATGTCAATTTCTGCATGTCAATTTCATTCTCAGTATAGTCGTGAATCAAGTCAAGTTGCACATGGGAAATGTAAAATTTATAAGGAATCCTGAAGCTTTATTTATACTAGAAATACATGAATGCAATAACCCCTCGCCCGCTTTTGCATGAATTTTTGTAAATACCTCCTGATATCCCCCCTTGCGCTCTTTTTTATTGGGGGACTGGAAATAGCCACTCCTGTTGATTAAAATATAGTTTTAATTCTAGTAGAATATTTGAAATAAAAAACTGTAGTTTTAATAAATCTATTTTTTGAAGAAAAAGGTAACGAGGAACAAAGAAAAATTTAAGGATGCTATTTCGTGAGAAATATTGAGATAAAGGAAATTGCACCGTGCAAGTCAACTATGTTAACCACCAGACTACCGAGGCAGGCGGTAAAATTTTGTCAAAATATTAGGGTTATATTTTACACTTCTTTCCATGTTTACAAAAAACATCGCTACAGCATCTGAAAACAGTTTTCAAACCTGGTAGCCTTCCATGGCAATATTCATGTATGACATTTCAAAGTACTGAAATTGTCTTCACCTACATGCTAATAAATATTTCAACAGCATTTGTACGTTTTACAGAAGAAAAAATGCTCCTTTTCCGATTTTTATGCCAAACTATGGACAAGCTACGTTAGTCACAAGTGGTTTTGACAATAAGAAAACTATTTGAAAAAAGATATTAAGACGGCAGCCACAGATAATATTTTAAGGACACACAAAAGAGAAAACAAAATTAACAGTGATAGGATATAAATAAGGAAATTGGGAAACTCGAACAGTTTCGCTACTAAATGTTCGTCATTACTGAGAGCGACTGCTCTATATTTTTACCGTAAACTAAAACCGTTTCGCCGGCCTTTATTTCTTCGTCGGTTTTCAAGCTTCACTCTTGCTTTCTCCTCCTTTCGAGTTTCGGTTTGACGGGTTTCCTTCTACTCAAAACGTTGTTTTGCTTTATACGTAGACGTTGATTTGTTTCTGTTCTTTCAAAAGTGATATACGTTTCCCAAAAACTCCTTTCTCAAGTCTTTTTGTAAAGAATAAATTATGTTGTTAGTTCAAATCTTTTTGTCAAGAACTATATTGTCCCCAGTGCCCCACAATCTTAACCGCGGATGGTCCGTCCACACACACATATATATATATATATAAATATTCAAATCACACAAATTCGTTCGCATATCACGTTTGTCCACGCGTGTAAAATGACTCCACGCGTGTCGAGATTAGCACCCTCACCGGGCTCCGGGCCTTCGGCCCTACGCCCGGGCTCGGGGATTAAGAGACGTCCATTTATATCGGATCGCAAATGTTTGACCAATATTATAGACAGGTGAGTCGTAATTTCATAATTACTGTATATTAGCGATACTGATGCCTAAAACATAATTCTGATATAAAAAACAACACCTAGTATGTCTGGCATGGTATATATTCAAGTGAAACTTACCGTGCAACTCGCTCCAGAGTGTCTGACAATCATACCAATTCTTTTACTCAAAGCTGACAGTTAAGGACAATGACAGTTTAGCATCATGGAACAAACAGTTAACTTCACGCATAGAGCTTTATTTGCTCGTTTCGTTGACACTTCACCATCCGATCGTTTTATTTGCTTCTTACGAGCGGACAAACAGAGAGATTCCAGAACATCGTTTGTAACTGGGGCTTTCGCCGCGTATCTCTTCGTCAAACTTCTCAAAGCTAAACAGCATTTCTTCGTGACCATGATGAGAACTGTCCCTAAGTATACTCGGGTTTGATGTGGAACAAAATGATTGCATCTCATAGTCCAGATGTGAAACAATTATATCCCTCAAATGAGATTTAGCATCAGACTTCACAGGATTTTGCATGCGATTTTTGGTAGACCAAGGGCCAAACACTTCACTGCTTCTGCATATTTTCCTTCTATGATCTTTTCCTTTTTTTCTGAAGTATATTGTATACTAACCTACAGTTTTAAAGATGAAACAACTACAGAAATAAACATTGCTTGAGATTCAAGAATTTTCCTTGCCCTGGGCCAAGACACATGTCATGCGAAAAACACGATCAGACGACTAATTTAAACGAAGAGACGAAATCTAAATGTTCTGTAAAGTGCAGAAAACCAAAGTAATGAAAGAAATCAGACAGAAGAGAATGGCTGACCTACGTGAAGATATTGAATCCTGTAAACAGATAATATCGCTATTAGAACAACAAAGAAGCAAATTTGTTTCTGCAGAAAAGTTTATTCACGCAGCAGACATTGTTGAGCAAGTGAAGAACAAGAGGAAGAAATCAAGGGAATTAGAACTTGGACTTGGAAAGTATGAAAAAGCAGAAGCACGTTCTACCAAGTACCACAAACAAAAACACAAGAAGTTAGTGACAGTGAAGAGTCAGTCACAACAGAAGCTGAAATTCACCCTTCCGGGTGCATTTGCAAATACCAAGAGCAATACAAAAATCACCGAAGACTGCCAAGAAGTTGTTCTAAGCTGCCGCTTCTCTGCAAACACTGTGAGCCGAACTGAAGACAATGGAGATTCCTCATGTGGTTCCTTAAACTGCAGTGCTCCAGCAAACATTGTGCCCCAACTGAAGACAGCGGAAATCCCTTGAGTGGTTCGTTAAACTGCAGTGCTGCGGTAAACATCGAGAGCTCAGATGTGGTTGAAATCAAGCAAGATTCCGCAAAAGATAGTTCAAACCAATGTGCTTCCAAGCCAGATCAGAGTTTTTGGTTGAACCCCACAGTAGATGCTGATGCTGTGGGGGGAAAGAAATCCTGTTACAACAATACTTACTTTACCACTTGTCTGTCCTCAGTGATGTTTCAGTTGTTAATGGCTGCTGTCCTTAAGAGATTATGTTGTGGCAAGACAAGAATATTGTTATCAGTATCATTTTCAGGGTTGTACAGAATGTTCAAAACTTATATCTGCAGCAAAGTATCTTATTTGTGAAAAAGTGGTAAAAGTACAGTCAATATTTGTCGAACATTTTTTAAAGAAAGGGTCAAAGTACAAAATAGATAAAGCTGTGAAACGGTTGCTGCAATTACCAGTTATTGTCTTCCCAGTAAAAGAAAAAGAGAGAGTAACGCTTTATGTAACAGAATCAGAAGCTAAAGACTGTACAAAACTACTTAGTCTAACCCAGAGTTAGTTTGATTTAAACCAAAAGCAATCTTGTGAACTTAACAAATCTACTTTGTCTGTTATTTGTGATTTGGCAAGTTCGGAAGCAGATAAGAAACTCGTCAAGTATACAGCTTTGCTGGGCTCCGGGGTTTCCTCTCAACAAGCAAGAAAAAGGTTTGTTATATCGGAAGCATCAAAGTTGAAGTCGGAAGTTTCTCAAGCTCTTAAAGATGCAACTGAAATTCAAAGAGCAGTAAATAAGCTGTCTTTAGTACAGGAAAAGTGTGTATTGCAAAATCTTGGTATTATCGATGGTCAAGAGAGCCAAGAAAGTGGTGAGGAGGGTGAAAATGAAGTTGGAAACGACAATGAAAACTGCTTGAATCTCAGTTTATTGGAAGAAGAAGACTCATGCGAAGAAAACAATGGTCAGTATTGGGAAGAATTGCATAAAATCCGGAAAACAAGCTCAACTGGTTCGCATTTGTTATGGAATTAAAGCTCCTGTTAAGGAATTATTCAAGAGATGTTTTAAATGAAGCTTTGCTAGACTTTACACACTTTCTTTCCTCTAGTGATGTTACAGATGAAGAGGACAAGTTGATTGAACTATCGCGACAGACCTTCCTTATCTCAGAGAGTGAACATTTAGACCAAGATACAATACATTCAGAGTTGGAAAGTGATGACCCAGAGGATTATACTGCAGTCAGTGAATGCTGCTTAAATGATCCAACATTACAACGCTTAATTGCACGAAAGAGAAAAATATTAAAGAAGAAAGCAAAGCGGCAGTTTCATAAGGAAGTGGCAAAGAGAGCACTTCTTAAACGCAAGTTTCCTGCCAGAGCTTCAAAACTGTTGAAGGAATTCCCAAATTTGGGAAAAGACATAGAAGAGTTTGTCAAGGATAACAGAATTGGAGCAGATGCGTGGCGTCGAACGGTGTAGCAACATTTGATGGGAATCTAAAAAGGGGTCCTCGAGTCACCTATCAAAGAATAAAAGAACATCTCGAGAAAAAGTACAAAAGAACCTCCAGCTATGGGTCTAGATATAGTACAGTTGTCAGTGGTAAAAATCAGGAGGAAGTCGGCCAAAAGATACTGGGGAGCAGCCAATGTAAAGTGTAAAAGGGCGAGAAAAGTTTCAATGTACGATTGAATGTTGACGCACATTGGAGTGCAGCTTTCCAAAAAGGTTTGGACACAATAGAGCTTGAAGATGGAAGAGACAAATGCATCATAAACAGGGCTGACGCTGCTGGTTTCCGTTTGGACACCACTTATACCCACAAACAGCATCCTGTTATTGCTGACTCCAATAATCCCAAAATTACAACACGCACGGACTACGTGAACAAATACTCGTCCATCTTGCAGACAACCTCTTATCTTGTGCTAGAAACCAAGACGACACCTCAACTAGCTGCAGGTATCGTTAAACCACATATTGTATTCCAGAAGAACCCAGCTCAACATGCCTCAGACCTTATCATGTTGCAGAAGAATCCAGATTTCGAGGCTGGCCTAGACAATAAAGCAGTTGACTGCATCAGAGTGGATGGAGCCACTGATAAAGGTCCCAGAGTCACCTTGAGCAGAAGAAAGTTTGCACTCTTGTGACCACGAGAAGTAGTGGTTCCTCCTACCTTAATCGTGTGGAACTTCAAAACGGATGCCTGGGTGTTGCACATTCCAACACTTACAAACCTTGATACCTGGTTCTAACTTCAGTGAATCAGGAGAACTTGATTATGGAAAACTAGAGAATAATTTGATGACTGCTGTTCATGTTTACATCAGCAGATGTGACAAAGCACCATTTGCAGACTCCAGGATAAATCTTATCAAGGGCTGCAAAAATGATCTCGCAAAGAAATTTCAAGATAGGCGGCCACTGTTAAACACATTCCTGAACGGATGTAAGAAAGCAAAAGAGACTCTGAAAGTTGAACAACCAGAACTGTACGACTACTTTCAAGAGATCTGGGACCTAAGAAAAAGACACATGGTGAAGGATTTACCATCCTAGTATGTGTTTCAGCTCCTTCCTTGCTTTCAAAAAGAATGTATTCATCCAGTTTGTACTTCTTGTTTGTACTTCTTCTTCTTTTTGGAAGCCACCAAATGAATACTGTTGGTATGAAGGTGGACCACCTCTTTCATATCTGCCACTTCCAATTCCTGACACTGAGCGTCCATGGGGAGGTAGCAGCTGTAAAACATGCAAGGGACACTGTAGTGGCCACTATTTAAATGCCGAGGACAATCTCAAAAACTACCAAAAGCATTGGGGGAAAAAATATGGTTGACCCCCCATCTTATGTGTTTAAGAGGGAGAAGGGTGATACCATTGATGAAGAGAAAATGGCCAAACAGACGCTTCTTCCTATAGATGATATAAGAATGTGGAACAGGCACGTGGAAGATGTGTCTACAAGGCGGGTGTTAGGGGCCAAAAAGGCAGCAGCAACTCGAAGGGCAAACAAAGCTAAAAATGCAGGTACTGTACATGTCCATTTAACTTGGCATTAGGTGCAAACCTTACATGTAGTTAGCATCGTAGATTTAAATGTTATTTTCTTAATTACTCTATGTTGTGATCTTTAAAAGATGCCAATCAAGATACCTCTAAATCCTTGGAGAAAGAAGATAATGTTGAGGAACTGTGGTGTTTTTGCCAGCAACCTGGGCATGGGTAGGTTTCACTGGATATTTATTTGGGCTGATCATTTCTTTTATTTATTTGTCCAAAGCTTGATTTCCTTCTCTTTTTTATCTTTTGTGCCTAGGTTCATGATTGAGTGTGATAAAAAGGGACCCAGTTGTTTTACGTGGTACCATGGGTCATGCGTAAAGATCAGTGCAAGGAGAGCAAAAAAGATGGACACATTTTTCTGCTACAATTGCAAAGACATATGAACTTTCTGTTTTGAGTTTCTGTTTTAAATATTAGTATTATATTTGGGTTTTTTTATTATATATTTATTTTTTATTTTGTAGGGGTACGGGCCTGTAACCCGTACTTGTCATTAAATTGTGCACTGCACCCAAGGGCTTTGTTAATGTTTTGTTCACACCTTTAAACAAAATCCCAGGGGTGTCCCGGGGGTCGATCACCGGGAAAGCCGATGATAAGTGCATAAATACTATGAGGAGCGTATAACTTGCGTTTAACACTTCCTTGGGCTTCGTCTCACATGTTCACCTAAAGGGCTCTCTGGTGTAAAGGGACGGGACCTTCTTGAAAGTGGAGATCTATCTGGTGAGGATGGAGTGCTCTTTCTTGAAAGCATAGATTTACTTCCAGCACTGCCATGACAACTTGAGCGTATGCTCAAATTTGGGGAACTTGTCAATGTCAAATCTGGAGTGGACAATGCATCTGTTGTTGCCTCACCAGTACTTCTGTGGATTGAACTTGCCGATGGAGGCTGTTCCAGTGTGCATTTTATGCCATTTATGTCAAAACTCTGTGGAAGATTTTAAGAAACAGGATTTTTAGCATGCAACACAACTGTTCAAATGGCAAAGTGGTCAGAAAACTCAGGTTTTACTGTAGTTAGTCTAACGTTTCGAGTAAAGGCCCTTCGTCAGAGAGATACTGCTGAAACAGATAATGTAGTTAGTCTAATGTTTTGAGTGAAGGCTGTTCGTCAGAGAGAAATGTCTCTCTCTGATGAAGGGCCTTCACTCGAAATGTTAGACTACCTACGTTCTCTGTTGCCAAACAAAGAAACTCACGGTTAAACTCACGATGAACAACAGATCCAGATATTTTTGCTATGTCACCAAATGAAATCCAAACATATCTACCTTCACATACAACTAAACTACGAGACTCTGTTGGTCGCATTTTGTATATTGCACCAAGATGTATTCCTCCAAAAAGCTGAAAGGAACAGTAGCTTATGTATTGCAGCATATATGTATGTTAAAATTAATTAGGGATATACTGTACATGTACTATTAAATATTCTTAACTCAAACCAGGGAATGTGGGAATTACATTTCCATTGCTAGAGTCTGTAAATGATCATTAGAAGCTATAAACATGTTATTAAATGTGCAGTTTTTATTTTAAATTGACAGTAATTTACCTAACCCAAATTCGAAACCCTAACTTTAAACATAAATCCTAACCCATGAAATAAGTTGAGCAATCAAGTCCTTAGAATGGTTATTTTGACAAAGTAGTTTTAACAACTCAATTTCAACCATTTTTATTTGGTTAAAATAATTATTTGTAAAGGTAACCAATTTTATTTGGTTAAAATAACCATTTATAATGGTTACAACCAATTTATAACTGTAATAAAAGTAGCGTGCTGCGTAGGCAGTGTAGAAACAACAATCGAAATATAGTAAGGTTAGATATACTGCCGAAACAGAGAACGTAGGAGTCTAACGTTTCGAGCGAAGGCCCTTCGTCAGAGAGAAAAGTCAATTTCAATTTATAGTTGGTTGTACTAACCATTCCATATTGGTCGCAACCAAAAAAATAAGTCAGTTTAACCAGTCAGTTTTTACAGTGTATATATGATATATATCCATGGTGGAAAGTTCGTATTTTCACCGCCGAATATTTACGCCGGGTAACAGGTTGACAAAATTCCGTGCGCCAATTACGTCATAACGCGGATTAACGCCTCGCCAATTTACGCCAAAGAACAAAGTCAGATCGTATTCCTGAATATTCTAAAAGTTGTCTTTTTATTTCGATTTTTACAAAACTTGTCAAGTTTGATGACAAAAAAACCCTGAATATATTAATACAACAATGTTTAATGAAAAATTATAAAAGCAATATTAAGAGGTAAAATGTGGTTTGTCATGAATAAAGTAGAACATGAGTACATGACAAGGTAAAAAATTGAGTTACGTTTACAATAAGAACGGTAATCGGGTGTCTCCGCGTCAAGACCTTTCCTTCTCCTTCTCTTGAATATTTTGCACCATCTCCTAAGATTGGCAAAGAGCGCTTTGGTAATGCCTGCTTGTCTCCGTTGATATAGATATCAGCAACCTCCCTAATTGCACGATGTGCTTGTACTACTGAAGGCATACACCAGTCGATTTTGGTCCTAAAACAATGGGAGATACGCATTACGTTCAAAACACGTTTCAGTTTTAAGAGCAATCAGTTATTAATGAGGAATGTGAATGATTAAGTATAATTTGGATTATAAGTATTATAAGTATTGTTTGGTTAAAATAACCATTTATAATGGTTACAACCAATTTATAACTGTAATAAAAGTAGCGTGCTGTGTAGGCAATGTAGAAACAACAATCGAAATATAGTAAGGTTAGATATACTGCCGAAACAGAGAACGTAGGAGTCTAACGTTTCGAGTGAAGGCCCTTCGTCAGAGAGAAAAGTCAATTTCAATTTATAATTGGTTGTACTAACCATTCCATATTGGTCGCAACCAAAAAATAAGTCACTTTAACCAGTCAGTTTTTTGAGTGTATATATGATATATATCCATGGTGGAAAGTTCGTATTTTCACCGCCGAATATTTACGCCGGGTAACAGCGTGACAAAATTCCACGCGTCAATTACGTCATAACGCGGATTAACGCCTCGCCAATTTATGCCAAAGAACAAAGTCAGATCGTATTTCTGAATATTCTAAAAATTGTCTTATTTCGATTTTTACAAAACTTGTCAAGTTTGATGACGAAAAAACCCTGAATATATTAATACAACAATGTTTAATGAAAAATTATAAAAGCAATATTAAGATGTAAACTGTGGTTTGTCATGAATGAAGTAGAACATGAGTACATGACAAGGTAAAAAATTGAGTTACGTTTACAATAAGAATGGTAATCGGGTGTCTCCGCTTCAAGACCTTTCCTTCTCCTTCTCTTGAATATTTTGCAAAAAACGTTTCAATTTTAAGAGCAATCAGTTATTAATGAGGAATGTGAATGATTAAGTACAACTATGACTATGGATGATGGATCAGTGATTCAGTGAACAAAGCATTTTTGACTGTGAGTGTGAGCCAACAAGAATGAATGTACAAGCTAGCGAAATACTAGAAATATAAGACTAAACCATCAAAGAAGAAAATGTTGAATGAGTAAGGTAATGAAACTAGCGGTTTCAAAGAATCTTCGTGTCAATCATACATACCTCAGAGACAAAGTTTCATTTAACTGGCCACCAGAGCTTTTTTCCGACTTCATTACACTGTAATAGGCCTCAACGACAGCTTCTGAACCCCCTTTCGCCAATGCAATGTCAATAGTGACACAACCCTCAACGCCTATGACTTTGAACAGTGCTTCATCGGTGTAAATGCTTTTGTAAACCGCCACTTCATTTAACTTCGCTTTTATGGGCTGCTGACTACTTTCCATTGTAAGCATGAATGTATTGGTGAAACAGGGAAGTCTCTCCTTTCCAGTGCTCAGATTATCGGTTTGGGAGAATTTATTTAGGCAACCAACCATAAGATTTCGGCAAAGCAAACCATGATGTGATATGTTCTCATGAAGAATTCCACAGGTATTTCTTTAAACCTTGTTTAATTCTGCGAAAAATGATGGTTCCAAAAGCTGGGTCAAAGCAGATTTCCTCATCGTCTTCTTCTTGTGCTGCAGTGAACAAATGTAGTTGAAGAATCTTTGGAAATCTTCTTGGCCATGAACTTCCAGTTCTGCCTCACCATGCAACAGTTTCACCTTTCCATTGGCTAGCCGCTCACCACATAGAAGGGCGAATAGCGTGTCCATATCCATACACGCGAGAGTATTCTGCAGCTCTTTAGTGCAATTCTGGACTCTGAGGTCAAATGAGGCAATGATATCAGCAACAAAAGTTTCCAAATCATTCTTGACATCTTCGGCTTCTCGAACTTTTCAAGTATCGATGGTCTGATTACCAGCTCCATCCCTGACTGTTTCTGTGGAAATAACCATCCATCCTTGTACTAGAGCGGTTCCTTTACACACACCTGACTTGATATCTACGATGTTGGCTTTCAGCTAGGGCAGCATAAATGTTGGATTGTCCAAGTAGAGCTCTTCCTGCAGCTGCTTCATGTGGGTTTTTATCTTTTCCCACCAGATCACCACTTTCCAACAAGGTGCGCTCAAACCTTGTAACTCCAAAAACATCTCAATGATAGGCCGTGGGATATCCGCAACTCCACACAGATCCAGGAGTAAATCTTCGCCAGCAATCATGTACTCCTTTATTTCAGAGAAATTTAATTCTCGAAAGGTCTTCACGAACAGGGTAAGGCTGACCAACGACTTCTTGAACTCAACGTACTGTGACGGAGTAAATCTGGTACTAGAGGTTGGACTTGTGAGCCTAAGGACAAGCGTGTCATCTCCCGTCGCCATTTCCATTGCACTTTTCAGCATTTTCCCTCTTTCAAAGATTTTGTGCTGCATTTTTCATGCTGGATCTTTCTACTAGGCATTGGATTAACTCCTTCGAATTTCTAACTTTCCCGTCAAAAACATCTGAGAAGGCTAGCTAGGTCAAGGAAATGAGGGGCATCCCACAAAACAGAAGGGAAAATGGAATCGTATTGTTCGTGATCTACCAGAGTGTCAAAGCAAAGTTTGCAGCTTGGTAAGGATCATCACACACAGTACCCATCCACGCTCCCTTCACGACCGATTCTTCAACAGATGGATATGTTTCTCGAATGTCGTCAAACAGACTTTAGGCCAACTCTGGTGCATTTGCTCCAGTTACATCTCCTTCTAGATCAGTCTGAGTTCCACGGTAGATTTCTCTTGCTCTCACAGCAATAGCTTGTCGTTGGCCATCAACCATCGGACAAAGCATAACAGCCTGAGTTGTTATTCGGTTGGGTGTTGCTTTGTCACAGGTAACATAATAATGTGGTGATAATTTAGTTGATGGCAATGGTTTGGATAGGTACTTGGCTGTTTCACGGTCACACGATACCTCTGCTGCTCGTAATATTCCCTGAAATTTTTTTAATTGTAATTCTTCTAATTATATAATTATAACATTGCTGATTAGTAAATGGTTCTTAACCGTGCCCTTAAGTTTGTAGAATTCTTGATTCCCACCTTCAAGGAGCAACTACGATTTTTCTACACTAAACACCAAACCCGTAGCAAGTGATCCTGAATAACTATTGAAAAAAATACTTCCAACATAATGAGCATAGCCAGACAAGACATTGCATGGGTCTTTTGGGTAGTTGCCCACTGACTTAATCACTTAAGGTCTGCCGTAATTAGGTGGAAAATAATATAAGATAGGTGGAATGTAATGTAAATAATAACCATAGCGAAAAGTTAAATAAAATAATTAAGACAGCCATAGTAATCAATTAAGCGGCCAATCAGGCAACAAGCCAATTTTTTCCACTTGGGAAATTTTGGAAGAATTTATATGTTCAGGGATGTGAGTGGTTATGAACAGCTAAATTTTCGCGGAACATAGTAGAAATTATCAATCACGTTCCTGAACATATATTTTTATATTCTCTTCTAACTTATTTTGAATGAAACTATTAGTCTCATTCAAAATAAGTTACCAAGTGTACAACGGGCTTAACTTCCAAGTCCTTTTTTTGCGGTGGCTGCTGGATCCAACGGTACTGTGCTTGTTCTCTTGTTTCGAAATCGGAGGAACGTAAAACAAGTCCCGCATCGTAGAACTGACAATACACCGTTTTCCACGTCTCCGGAGAAGAACCTCATGTGCTTGCATGTGTTCACAAGATCTAACACGTTTTTGACTTCAGGCCAACGGAGCAACAACTGGGCTACTTCTTCAGCAGATTTACTACCAATAGTTGACAGTGGTGTTAACGAACTTTCCTTTGCTTGTGAAGTCGACTTAAGTTTGAAATCTTTGAACTCGCTAATTAATGTGTCGATCTTTGCATGCAATGAAACGTCACTCGATTGGCCAGCATCCACACTAATATTGCTAGACTTTGGGAGCATTGTTAGTGTTGACTGTACCAGTTTCGTCGATCCAGATTTATGCACTTCTCGTGATGCACTGGTGGTCGTGCTGGATCCAGACGGAGTAGAGACAGTTAAGAGTTGACGCTGGAGAGGGTAGAACAGGATCGTCACAATCAGGAATAAAGGAAGTTTGGAGATGAGGTGCTGCGAGACCTTTAGCTCCATGGTCCACCATGGTTTGAACCGCCAATACACATTCTCTTGCATTTTTGAATGTTTGTCACTGTCATAGGACGATTTTATGACCGCATTACTGTTAGATGATTTTCCATGATGGCGGGCCAGATGTCTGTCTACGGTAGTTTTATCTCGGCGACAAAGCTTGAACACGTTTGCAGCCTCGCCAGCCCTATACAAAAAATAGGTACGCAATGCGTACATGCGACTACCGCTATTAAGCACAGAAAGAGATATAGACTTAAGAAGCAATGCATGAAAATGCGTGAAAAGCACACAGACATACACAAATGTGTGATAAAAATGATAGTTCAGTATTTTAAATCATTTTATACACGTATTGCTAATTTGAACATGGCACATACTATACATACATCTTTACTGGCTGTTTCCAAAACATAGCATATATTTGCATCATAAACATGCCCCCAAGTTTTACATGAAGTAAATCAGTATCATGTTACAGTATTATTTCTTGTGTTTATACGAGAGCCGAGCCATCCCGCCTAGCCGAGATCTTGCTTTCTGAGACAGAGATCTCGGCTACCCGGGCTATACAGGGCATAGACTGTACATACTTCTCAAACTCATTAATAATACATAAACCATACGCATAGGAAAATCATAAGCGATATGTGATCAAACACTTGCCAATGGATAGATTAATAAGCCAACTCTTACCCCAAGACAAGCAAGCAAGATCACGCCCAACCTCGTACCCAGGCTCTTTTCTCGGCGCTACTCGCTGGAGAAAAGACCCTGGCTGGGGCTGGTCATGTGCCACGTAATATGGGATTTGCCTGTGTGAGGGACCCCTGCGGATTTTTGTCGTTTTCTGTCAAGACGTGACCACGGCGCCACGTTGAAATATTCGAAGTGTAGACTGTTCCTTTCTTGTCTCCATTTCGCCATTATAACAATAGAGTTGATGTTTGCAGGCATGAGTCGGGCCAAAAACGTATTTATCCCCCAAAACATCAACTCTATTACTATTATAATAATTTTAGTGGGCATTTATTAGAAGGAAATCAAACACAGTATACGGTAAACAGTATCTTGAACAGTGCCGACCCAGACATAGCCAGACATCCCGGTAAAATGTATTATCCGCTCAGATCTACTTACACGACCAGCAAGAACGTATTCATAATACCATTCTTCGTAAATTTCGTAAAGCTCTGAGCTATAGTAAGCGAAATATTAGCTTTCAAGTAAACTAATTCGGGCAGTCGCTTCAGACACTAAACGCATTTGAGCTTTTGTTTACAATCTTAAATTTCTCTTACGGCCCTTACTCAGCTTACGCTTTACACTGACTTTCACGCTTATTTGTTTGCATAGGCAGCAAGAACATAATCAAAACAATATTCTTCGTAAATTTCGTGAAGTTCAAGGCTATACTTTTCAAAATATTAGCTACCTTTTGATTAAACAAACTTCACCGCTAGTCCAGGACGGCTTTAAAGATTTATTACATACCTCATATAAACTTCGCAACATTTGTCATAAAAACAATCTTTGCTTCAAAGTATTGACAAGAAAAGTATACAATTCCATAAACAACAAACCAAGAGTGATTTGTAGTGTTAAAACTGATAGCAGCGCGCTGAATTCTCCCATTTTAGCTTGCCAAAATACACCACAATGCTCGATAAAATTATTCTAATAGCTGTTAGTAACATGTGTTATAGTCCGTTTCAGCTTGCTTTTGAAATCCGATACGTATAATTGAACTGAACATTCCGAACTACGTTGCGAGGTATGTTTAACCAAGTAGCTATTATATTCTATACAACAAATAATCTTCTTCTCCGTGATTTTACCAAAGGAATTCAATTAAAAGCTTATTAAATTCGAACTTCACGACGAACTTCGCGAACTTCCGACCAAGTTCCCAACCTTCCAACGAATGTTGACAAACGATTTTCAAAAGGAAGCTGAAACTGACTATAATATCGCCAAAGCAAGTCATTTGTTTGGAATGTTTATTATTGGGAAGAGATGTTTTAGTAGTCCTTCCAAAGGGCTACGCGAAATCCTTGGTGTTTCACCTACTTCCACCGCTGCTGACATACAAGCACAAACAACAGGCCACGGCCAAAACGACTGCAAAGGAGATTTTAAGAAAAATAATCGTCGTTTCACCACTTGACTCACTGATAAACGACCAGGTTTCCCGACTAGCTTGATCAGGTTTGCAATCGTCAGTGTTGTCAGAGTGAAGCTGAGATTAACTTTCATGAATCTTATAATAAAACAAAAGTTTTGGTTGTTTTTGAAGAATACAATTTCTTTGGAGTATCTTTAGATAACATGTGTAGTATAATATACGCCCGTCAAATCGAAGGATAAATGGTGACAACACCTAGTCTGTGCATCCCCTCCCACAGCTATTATAGTTTTTTGCCACCTGGATTTTAGGTGGCACGTGACCAGCCCCAGCCAGGGTCTTTTCTTCAGCAAGTAGCGCCGAGAAAAGAGCCTGGGTACGAGGTTGGATCACGCCGACATTACAAGTCAGTGGCAGTCACAAAAATGGGTTATTTTAAATCATTTTATACATGTGTTGCTAATTTGAACATGGCACATACTATACATACATCTTTACTGGGTGTTTCCATATATTAATATATGGCATAGCATATATTATGCCCCAAAGTTTTACATGAAGTGAACTTGTAAAATTCAGATTTTTGTGTGAAGCCCGGATAACTTATCTGGTGGATAAATCCTAGCTAGAGAACCACTCTAGTGGTGCTTTGAACAACCCAATTTGACTTTTATCCGCTGAACAGCACTATCACATACATAACTACATGTATTCAGTGGATAAAATTTTATATTAGGTTTTTAAAACATGATTAGTGCTGTTCTTTATCGCGGCTTTGTACAACTCACCCTAGATCATATAGATATTTTTGTGGAAACACCACGTAAAATATTTATTTGCTAAGCTTTCGGCCTGTTAACTCAGGTCTAAGCTCAGCAAATAAATATTTTATTTGGTGTTTCCACAAAAATAATCTATAGTACATTATCACCATGAAAACTTTGAAAGAATTAATCACCCCAGACCAACAACATTGTGTTCCAAAACAACATTTTACCTGTCATAAATATGCTGTCAGTGGCATTCAAGTGTTATGCATATCACTAATATTTTGTGATTCTGCTAGTATTTTAAATAAGACAGTAAAATACCCAGTATTGTAGTTTCAACAGATATATTTCTTCATTTCAAGACTTTCAACATATTCAAGGCTATAAGTTTCCCCCAACAGCTCACAATAGCTTTTCAACAATTTATCAAAATGTACAATTGAGTGACACTTAGACACTAGATTATAGGATATTTTAGTACTTTCACAAGTTAGACTTCTGGTGTATCTGCTATTCTGCGGTCAGACCACTGTAGCAGCTCTGGTGTGTACAAACTTTGGTTTCTTAATTTCATTATACAAGATATTGAACAACACCTAACACAAGTAAACAAAGCACCAAGTCGAGGTTTTGTAATGTCGATATAACAGCGAAGATATTTTGTCAGCATAAATTTCTTATATACATGTATATAGTGTAAATACAGAGCACTGTGATATATACTTCTCCAAAGCATTAATCATTTATAAACCAAACACATAGGAAAATCATAAGCGAGACAAAAGTTTGATATGTGATCAAACACTTGGATAGATTAAGCCAACTTTTACCTCAAACTTTATCTTAAAATACTAATTCATTTGACAACTGATTAATTTCCCGATCTGTTTGATTTTGAAACACTCGAAAGTTGTGTTTGATGTAATATAAAAACACCTACCTCAAACTTGGTTACAATTTCTCACTTTTAATAGTGTATACATGTACATTGCAGTAACATGAGTGACGAGTCTGTGAGCACAACACACAATTTAACCAAAATTAAACTGAAACTCATAAAGCGATTTTATCATGAACATTGACAATTTATTCGATGAAAGAAGAAGAGCTTTCAAACAGGACACGCTGAAGGCCCAACTTCTAGCAAACTTTATAAGCTGAATATTTCTAGTACTGCTAAAGTACCGAAGTACGAAGGTTGACTTGATCAAGTATTTATAGATTTTGTATATACAAAGATAAACAACGTCACAGTTTTGAAACTATTTCTTACCTTGTATAAACTGATCAATGACAGAAACTGCTCCAAGAAGAAAAGATTTTCAAAGAAATAATTATTCAAAAATCAAAACTGTCATCCAAAATTCACTTTAGTTTATTCCCCACGACTCGAGGCCACGATAACAACTAGAGTACTTTCCGAATATCAATGGCGATCTTCTCGACTATATAGCGATTCTGTCAAATATCTGACGATGGCTGCACGAGTATGACGTAAGTGAGGTCCAAGACACTCACTCAAGATTTCGCTGACATTGTCACAAAAATTCAAACATGTCAGTTCTAAAGTAAGACACGTACCAGCAACCATACAGTTAGACGGAATAGTCACGTTTAAATTGAAACCGTTAAATTTAATCAACACTTATAACATGTATCGCATATTGCCCACTGTTTCATAGCCTCTTTTTTCTTATGATCAGGATTGTCTTTATTTTTTTTTCTTTGGTTTTATCCACCACGCATTTTGATCGAGATCTGAAAAACAGCAACAAACACAGATCATGAGATAACGGGACGGAGACTGATGTTTTAGACCCCGTTCACACGAGTCCAGAGCGAGTTGAAAACGGCGATAAAAAGCCACAAAACGCCGTTGCGTTAACACGGCACCGGATCGAAATTGTGTGAAAACGGCGCTCTAACCGGAGCGTTTTTAAAACGATTTCTAGACGGAGCGAGATGAAAACGGAACCCATGGTGGCGTCGTGTGAACATAAGATCCGGCACTTTTTCGCTCTGCTTTAGCACTCAAGCTCTTCTCATTGATAATTTTTGGCCCTTTTTTTTTAAATGGCAGTACGAAATAAATTCATCTTCTTTGGGCAAATTCTGTTGAATATATGCACTATTTTGACAAATATATCATTGCTACGACTGCTAGTGACAAGAAATCGGACAAGACAAGCAAGGGAAATTATACTCAGATCAAGAAGGCAAAATCCAAGAAGAAAATCAGGCTGGGTAGAGAAAAGGTATTGGGTAAATCCTGGTAGTACTCTTTGGTGGGACAATATTATTTCTGGTGTTTCTGTTGAAGATGAACGGCGCGAGAACTTTCGTGTGACAAGAAAAACATTCAATTTTTTGTGCACTGAACTTAGTCCATACCTTGCTAAACACAAAACAAACATGCGAAAACCAGTGAGTGTCCAGACACAGATAGCAGTGACATTGCACTACCTGTCAGATGAGGGAAGATTGAGAAAAGTTGCAAATGCTTTTGGCTTAGGAAGAAGCACAGTATCCTCGATAATTAAACGAGTAACATCAGCTATTTCATCCTACCTTGGACCAACGTTTATAAGTCTTCCCATAACTCAAAGATGAGGTTGAAGATTTAATTGCAAACTTTTACAGGTCTCATGGGTTTCCACAATGCATTGGTGCTGTGGGTGGTACACATATTTACATAAATCAAGCTGCAGAGAATTACACCGACTACATTAATAGAAAAGGACGATACTCTTTAAATGTCCAGGCTGTTTGTGACTTTAATTATTGCTTCATTGGTGTTATAATTAAGTGACCTGGTTCAGTCCACGATGCTCGCATTTTTGCCAACTCACATATAAATCAGAATTTACGAGACAAAGCAATACCACCATGCCCCAAGGTCATTGTTGCTGGCCATGGCCCAGTCAAAGTATGCCTTCTTGGCGATCCAGCCTACCCCCTGCTGCCACATATTATGAAAGAATTTCCTAATGGGGGTTCAATCCCAAAAGAGCAGTTTTTTGGTTATCGACTATCATCAGCCAGGAGCATTCTCGTTCCCAGATCCCCTACTTTTCTTAGCGCGGCCGCACGAAAATTCTTTGGGCTCTGGAGATATGGATTCCGGATGTCCTAGATTTTAGGTCATCTGGGACTCCAGAGGCAGGTTTCACAACTATCCTGGTAATCCCGGCATATTTTTGCATGGAAGAAGATGGGCAATAACTTCAGCACTAGACATTGTTGAAATTCATCGTGTAGGTATGTTGTTAAAAATTTCATACGGTTTCACTTGCTATACTGTTCAAGTTTCTGCGTTTTGTGTAACGTTTTAAAATGTCCAAAATGTTCGCATCATTGCTCATCAATCATAGTAGAAAATAGGATCTCAATAGTGTTGTAGAATTTCGAATCTTGTTTTTAAAATATTTAACATATATCCTTGAGCTATATATCAAACAGAAGATATTGTAAAATGCTATTTGTGGTAGGACTTTCAAGTTTCTAAATAAAAGGAAAATATTAAAAAATGGGTAAACGTCTTACCTTGACGTATAAATTTGTTAAGTTTGTTGTTTTGCCTTTGTGCAGTTTTAGTGTTTTGTACTATCTATAACTTTTGAAAATCTTTGGTTTAAAATGTTTCAGAATGTTTCACAAATGTTGAAGATGTTCATATACCTAAAGGATTTTGGAAGTTACGAATAATTTAAAACACCAAAACCGCACTAATGCAAACAAGTTTGGCCGTCCGTAAAACAAAGGCTCAAAGCTAACAAATCACCATAGGCCAGACCCAATCGAAAACGTTTTCCTATTTTTAAAACACTTCTTTTTCAGCTAGAAACTTGAAATTTCTGGCACAAACACTGGTAACATTTTATAGTATCTTCTGTTTGATAGCTCAAAGTTGTGAGTTCAGTATTTCAAAAACAATATGTAATCCGAAATTCTGTAGCACTGTCAATGAGAAGTCCATTTCCCATTATTATTTGACGAGCAATGCCAATGGTGCAAACATTTTGGACATCTATAGAACGTTACCCAGAACGCAAGTATACATGAAACGAAAGCTTATAAAATTTATAACAACATACCTACACGATGTGTTTCAACAATGCGTAGTTCGGAAGTTATTAGCCATCTTCCATGAATAGGAAAGGGTCTATTAGCAAATCACGTTATGACCCAACTCTGTGTCTCCAGAGCCCTAAGAATTTTCGTGCGGCCACGCTAAGAAAAGTAGGGGATCTGGGAACGAGAATGCAGCCAGGATGACAATAGAGGGAGCTTTTTGTCATCTTAAGGGAATATTTGGCATTTTAAGGAGACCCTTGGAGACACATTTGTCAGTGTTCCCAGAGCTCATTGCTTCATTCTTCAAAATATTTGTGAAAGCAAGAGAGAACAAGTGAATGAGCAAAGAATTCAAGCTGCACAAAATTATGATTTAGAATTCCAGCCAGCAAGTGTTACAACAGATAAAATACAGGCAATAACAATGAGAATGCTAAACGAATCAGAAACATTTTTGTGGAATATTTTAATTAATTTCATAAACATTGCGAAATCTGAGAATATAGATGTACTTACCATCTCTGAAACCTGGCTGAACTCGACTGTTACAAACAAAGAGATATGTATCGATGGCTACAAACTGCACAGACTGGACCGTTTACACAAGAAAGGAGGGGGAGTTTGGATATATGTTCGGAATGACATTAAGACAAAAGTTTTGAAAGACATTTGGCAAATTTCTGACTGCAATTTCCACCAACTATGGCTACAACTCCAGTGTAAGAAATTGAAGTCTCTCGTAGTTTGTGTTACGTACCGACCTCCTGACTGTCCACTTACCTGTTTCCAGTCTCTACTTAAACCCAGCTATATAACCGCTCTAAGGATGAACAAACCCACGATAATTTTAGGCGATCTTAACTGCAATACATTAAAGAAATGTCCTGAAAACAAGGCACTCTCTGACATTTCGGTAGAGTTAAACCTCACTCAAATTATCAACACCCCAACCAGAATTACAGACCACAGCGAGTCACTTATTGTCATTCTTACTTCTAACCCTGACCTTGTACGTTGCACTGGCGTCATCAACATATCGATAAGCGACCACCTCCCCGTCTTCGCCACGTTGAAGTTGAAACTTCCCAAACCTCCTCCAAGCTTCATTACAGTACGCAGTTTTAAAAACTATGATCCTTCGTTGTTCACTACTGCCCTGGCTTCAAACTCCGACAACTTGCTTTCCATATTTGCTAAATATGATGTTGACTCGAAGTTAGCAACTTTGAACAATGTTCTTCTTCCCACCCTTGAAACTCATGCCCCTGTCAAGCGTATAAAGATCCGTAGCCGTCCTTGTCCTTATGTCACTACAGATATCAAAGACCTCATGAATGCCAGAGATCGATTACTTCGCCGTTTCAGAACAACTAGAGACAGCAATGACTGGCACGTATACAGGGAAGCTCGGCAAGCGGTAAAAACCACCCTAAGAAGCGCAGAAACAGACTACATCCGTAAAGAGGTTCAAACCCACAAAGATAAACCAGGCTGTCTGTGGAAAATAATTAACAATGTTATTCCATCCAAGGAGAGACCTTCTCTAACATATAGTAAAGACCATAAATCAGTAGCAGACGATTTTAATCAGTTCTTTTCGTCAGTAGGCAGAAAAACAGCTGAAGAAGCTACCCGGTTAGCTTTGGAAAATAATATTAACATTTCCCCCACCAGCCTTTCATCCACACCACCTGGAAATTCCCCTGACGAACTGTTTTATTTCCGTCCTGTTACCTGCAACGAAGTGGAAAACATTATTATGTCCATGCCCTCCAACAAATCTCCTGGCCTCGATAAGATCAACATGCGTGTCATCAAAGATTGCTTACCAGTAATATTAGGCCCCTTACTGATATAATCAATTCTTCTCTTTGTTCATCTACATATCCCAATGCATGGAAAAAAGCAGAAGTAATATCTTTGCTAAAAGATGGCGACCACGAACAAGCCCCGAACAATCGCCCTCTTTCACTTCTACCTGTTGCCTCCAAAGTTTGTGAGAAAGTTGTACTCATCCAATTTAACTCATACCTACTGAGAAACAATCGATTATCCTCCCACCAAAGTGGCAACAAGAAACTCTTCTCCACCGAAACATTAAATATTTTTGTGAATGACACCATTTTAAAAGCGATGGATAATAAAATGCTAACTGCACTAGTGCTTTTAGATTTATCCAAAGCATTTGATAGTATCAACCACAATATTCTGCTTAAAAAACTAGAACGCATAGGAGCATCTCAATCGACATTGAGATGGTTTAATAGCTACCTGACCGGAAGATCACAAGTAGTCCGTATTGGTTCAACCTTATCTTCTCCCCTTAATCTCACCCTTACTTTTCTGCATATACATGAACGATCTCCCACTGTCACCACTCAACAGCTCCCTTGAATCTTACGTTGATGACTCCAAGGTTTTCCTATCATTTCCCATTAAAGATGCTATCTCCACCAAAACAAAACTGGAAGAAGATCTTTGTGTTGTTGCTAAATGGTGTTCCACTAATCATTTACTAATCAACCCAGAGAAAACCAAGTTTCTTGTAATTGGCACACCTCAGCTGTTGAAAAAACTTCCTGCAACAATGACTCTCATTTTTAGAGAAAGAAGTTACTCCGGTGTTCAGTGCTAAAGATCTGGGAGTTATCCTAGATTCGAATTTAACGTATAATGATCACATCAAAAAACTTGTTTCATCTTGTACTGCAAAACTTTGTCAGATTAATAGAGTGAAAGACAGTTTTGACAAAGAAACACTCAAGCTCATCATATCATCTCTTGTCATTAGTAAACTTTTCTACTGTTCTTCGACATGGTCAAATACATCGGCCGCAAACATTAGCAAACTCCAAGCTGTGCAGAACTTTGCGTGCCGAATAATTACTAACACTAGAAAGTTTGACCACATCACTCCTGCGCTACGCCAAATGGGTTGGATGCCTGTCAGAGAACAACTTCTGCTCAGAGACTCAACCATGATGTACAAATGTATGAACTCGCTTGCCCCACCATATTTATGTGACAAATTTTGTAAACGATCTTCAGTACATAGCCGTCTTACACGAAACCACGATACTCTACAAATCCCATTTTGTCGTACCACCACTGGGCAACGATCATTCCATTACAGGGCTGTTAATCTTTGGAACAGCCTGGACGATGGTATTAAAAAAGCAAGATCTCTTCACCATTTTAAAACATTAATGAAAAACAATCTGTTGGTCAATTTCATTAACAATTAATCTGTAAATACTTATACTATAGACTAGGTTTTTATTACTCATATTTTATATCATTAACTTTGATTGTAATGGGCATTGAAAAGCCCAGTTGGGAATTGTTCAATAAATATGTATGTATGTATGTATGATAAACTAGATAGGCCCTATTTTCACTTGTTAAATGTGTATAACAAAAAGTATTCTTTGACAAATTGATTTGTGTTAAACATAAGTAAAAACATTCTTATTCATATTAAGGTTAAATTTTGTCAGCTACTTGGCATATTGGGTCGTTTCAGAAAATATCCATACTCCCCCCATGGAGGAAATGGTAGATGGGTCCTCCCCTCTGTTTCATCCTACAATCATTTAAGTAAATCTGTAGTTAATTTTACCCCTTCCCCCTTTGGACAGCACAAATTTCCTCTGTGTGTGTTGTTGGGTTTGTGTTTTTTTTTGGGGTGGGGCATGGATCTTTTCTGGGATGACCCATTATATAACAAAGGGCAAAGGTTGGGTAATTTGAATGAAAAATTGAGCACTTCACAGAGTTGGGCAAACACAAAAGTCTGATTACTATCCTGGTTCCAGGAGTAAGGTATCAGACAGAATGAACAGATCAAATAGCCCTGGATGTGATGGTTATTTGAGTACCAGGATACACAACCAACAAAGTCCCAAAATTTATATTTTTAATTCCAATAAAATGTTGAAAACAAACAAAATTAATACCAGTCTTGATTGTATTATTTCAAAACTACCAACAAATGCACAATATAACATAATGCTTTAATATAACAACCTACATGTTTATTTCTCTGTAAATATTAAAGGTTCAATACATGTAGCCTAATGTTAACTAATTATTGCTGCCTCCCCTCAGGGAGATTGCGTAATACAGGTAATAATACCGAGCAGGAGATAAGAAGCTTGGATATCTGATTATCGACCTGAATATCGATTCCGTTGGCCGGCCTCGTGTTTTCGGCTGTGTTTCATTTTCGAAGAAGTTGGCCAAGCTTAGTTACTAGGTAAGTACTTCTTTTTACAACCATTTAATATCATGTCATGATGTCAAACAGAAGGTTACTAAAAGTGAAAGTTTGATACACCAATTCCTCGACCTTTGGGACTACATCTATTTATGCTATAATCACACACTATATCTGATTTACAGTGGTTTCTCCAATGGATTTGTGCATCAAGCTGTATATGTATACACTGTATTGTAATTAACTGTACATGGAACTGTCTTCAAGAAATTACTTACTTTAACTTTGTGAAAATTCAGTGATTCATGGACGATGGAGGCTTTATCTGTGTGCCATGGATTACCAGAATGTATTTGGTACATGTATACAGTAAATACAATATTACGAGTTCTTTGGGACAATAAACTACAGTGGTTTCAATGATGTATTTCCAAACGACAATTACAGTATATGTGAAGTTGTGGACATGTACAATGAACTAATACATCACAAAGACCTCCTTGAAAGTATTGCATTCTCAACAACGACTCCAAGGACAATAATTATAAACAATCATGGAGCAACAACAAACTTATATTACATACCATATCTGGTATTTATTTTGTCAGCGTGTATTTCTTTGGTGCTTGCTTTACCATAACATACCAGACACTTGGAATTCCAGTCACACCTTCGCCACAGTAAGAAGCCTGATTTATAGTGGAGTGATTTATCATCTGTTTACTAACAATTGTGCAAAACATCAACTGCATAGTTATAGTGTATATACTATACTGTGTATGAAGTCTAAAGCCAGATTAGTGAGAGTTATTTGTAATTTAAGTCTGCTTTTTAAATATAATTTTAAAAATTGAAAAACAAATGTGCATACTACAGCACGTCTGTTCATAGTTAGTGGAGGGGGATGGTTTGGAAACTCCGCAAAAGTCGCTGTCCATGTTTTTGTTCAGTTTGTCTAATTTCATGGTCACTGAATGAGTGAACGTATTGTATTTTCTGTATAATGAAGCAGTCATCCAATAGCAACGTTTGGGTTTCATTAGTGTAGTCCTTCGTCGTCACGTGTTGTAAGTCCTTCATCATCACATGTCCATAGAATTCCATTCTTTTAGCATTATCGCCTTCCCCCAACATGAACACAATAACATGAACATATATTGCATAATCTTGAAAGACAATGCAGCTACCAAACCATCATCTCCACTAACTATGGTCTGTTACAATTCATATAATCAATCCCAGGGTTCCTTTGTGAAATTATCAAAAATTAGGCTTCCCATCGCTTTTGAGGCAGCACTTCACTTGCGATAGTAACTCCTAGTAGTAAAATATATACTGTGCTACAAATGGCTTTAGTACCATTATAAATGATAAATTTAAAATATGAAAAAGTAATAACAGCCGCAACAGTTTATTTTTTGCAATGTTTGTTGTTAGCACTTACAAAAGCCATGAATAGTTGCTCGCTTTTATGGATCATGGTAAATATCATAAGTGTTTGACTGCTTCTCCATGGCTTGCATCATCCCAGTGATTTGACTAAAGACTGTTTGTTCACCGTGACCCACTGGAAAACCAGGTTGGAAAGGATAGGGATTCATTTGGCCTTGCATTGCAGGGCCCTGAACTGGGCAAACATTGACATACTATCACTGATTGATTTGGTTAAGTTTACCATAGTGTCATTTAGAGTTTTTAATTGGGCAGACTGTTCATTTGATCCTAAACTCTTTCTTTAAAGACATATCTTCTTTTGCAATTTCAATCATTATCTTTTTTCATCTTGGAGTTCCTCTGATGTTTCAAATGGCCAACAAGACTTCTCCTTTTGTTTGGGTTCTCTGCAGCTTTGACTGATGACTCGTTGGTTTCATCTTGATCTCTCGCCTCTTCTTCGACTTCGTTCTTCATAGATGCTGTTTCTGAGACGGACAACGAGTGAGACGAATCTATACCACCGTCGATCATCTCTGCAGCAGGAGAACCTCCCCAAATACTTCACACAAATCATAAAAGGTTGCCACAACACGACCACCGCCACTTCTGCCAGGATCAACTGCTTTGCGAAACTTCAAGCGAAGAACCTTAATTTTCCTTATGATTCTCGCTTTGCTAAACTCCTTTTGCAGATCGGATTTTGGAACGTTGTCCTTGTCGTCTTTCGGGTATCTTTTCAGGTACGATGCTGTGAAGATTTCATATTTCGTCTTTACAGATTCCCAGTCATATCCTTCGGCTTCCTTTTGCGACTTGAAATCAACAAGAACTCCCAATAGCAACTCAACTTCGTGATCAGTCCATGTGAAATTTGATGTGCTCTCATTTGCAGACACATTAATTACCAAACCGGTACCAAAACCTGAGCGAAAAGCCGAAAACAACTCACAGAAACGTTCGAACACAAACCAATCACCTCGTGAAGCTATCGTGGTGCCAGTTCCCGCGCTGTGGTAAACCGAGCTACTCTCGGCACGTTGCCAGAGTGTGTCGGACTCGTGTGAACACCTTCAAAGCGTCGTTAAATTATGACGGATTCGTGACTAAGACTTAAGGCACATTTTCACAATAATTCCTCCATCCAACAAAAGGATGTTTTTGAGGCTGCTAATCCTAAAAAATCTTCCTGGTCCCCTCCGGAAGGCCAACTTGGCTCCCTTGATGTTTTCATTCGACAATGTCGACATGATATTGATCAGCTCCCACCTTTTAGGCCCAAAAGGCCATCTAATCTCAGCTCTAGTGAATTAAGTGCTCTAAAATCATTGCGTAGCCCGAATGATATTGTCATCAAACCTGCTGACAAAGGTGGTGCCTTGGTTGTCTGGAGAGCTGATTTGTACCGCGAAGAGGCTCAAAGGCAACTAAACGACACTGCTTTTTACAGCAGAGTTTATGGTGATTTGACATCCCAACACAACACCACCATTCGATCCACCATCAACAACCTCATCACCACTGGGGAATTGCCTGATACAGCAAGCAATCTCCTAACCACCACTCCACGCACACCTGTCATGTACTTCCTTCCCAAGATTCACAAACCCAACAACCCAGGTAGACCTATAGTGTCTGCTTGTGGTTGCCCTACCCAAGCCATTTCATCCTACCTTGACCACATCATGGTGCCCTTGGTTAAGAATTTACCTTCTTACATCAAGGACACCAAACATGCTCTGAAAATTTGTGCCCGCATTAGTTTTCAGGGTTCACATCATTTCATCTTCACCATGGCTGTCAAATCACTCTACACTGTCATCCCGCATCACGATGGTCTTCAAGCACTTAAATATTTCTTTGATCAACGCACAACTCGGGAGCCATCGACCACTACTTTGTTACGCCTGGCCGAGTTAGTGCTCACCCTCAACAATTTTTCATTTGATGGTGAGCATTACCAACAAGTTAGTGGTGTAGCCATGGGTACCAAAATGGGCCCTAACTATGCCAACTTATTTGTTGGTTATGTGGAAAAACAAATCTTTGAACAATACACTGGTTTCCTACCTGACTACTATGGTCGGTTCATTGATGATTGCTTAGGCACTGCATCATGTTCGCGCGCTGACCTGGTTTGCTTCATTAACTATGTTAATGACTTCCACCCAGCACTCCAGTTCACATGGGAGATCAGTGAGACTAGTGTGTCGTTCTTAGATATTCTCGTCTCCATTAATGGTAATAAGCTGAGCACTTCTGTCTTTTACAAGACCACTGACTCTCATAGCTACCTCCTCTTCTCCTCTCATCATCCTAACATGACGAACCGCACGGTCGAAAGAATGCACTTTTGGTGGATTCAATCCACGTTTCTCCGGAAACAGACCAGCCTAATCCCATTGCGAATTAACGCAAAATGCTGTCATCATTTCATGAATTTAATTACTTTGCGCTGCTACGCAGCAGGACCAACGAACAAAATAGCTAATTATAAGTCGTTATTTATTAAAACTGAAGCAATGTGATTGCTATAGATTGTATTTTACTAGTTTAATAAATACTGAATTAAATTCATTACACAATGCACGAGCTAATGATCGTCGCTCGAGAGCCTGTGTTTTCTCTTCTCAAACAACAGAACTTGGATTATATGCAGCTTTTACTGATTTTAAACACAAACTCGGAAAAACCCGCGTCTTGAAACAAACCCGTCTCACAAAAATCCGTCTTGAATAATAACAATATGGTCACACATGGAAAGTCGAAAGATGGCATTGTCATCTTCAAAGTCTGCCAGCAGAAAATATATATAAACATCTTTCTGACGCGCAAGAGTTTCCACCAAAATATTTATAATTAGTCAGAATATTACCTACTAATTTCTCCTGACGAAGGGCCTTCACTCGAAACGTCGAGAAGATTTTTTTCTCTGTTTTTCAGGCCAACGTGACTTAACCCTGGTAATATTTGGATTTCAACCGCGGCCGACGCTGTCCTAGAAGCCTTATAATTAGTCAGCTTGTTCACTTAATATTCCCAAGGGAAGTGCTGTTGTAAAGTTCCAAAAATAAAGCCTGGGTTTACTTCAGTTGTAATATCTGGTACACATGCAGGGTATATAAACGTTTATATATATACAAACTGAAAGCGTCAAAGCGGCTTAAATAAAATAAAATGACCGATTATTTAGCTTTCTTTTAGCTTCAACTGATTAAGAAAAGATGACACATCTTCAAAATCTGCCAGCAAAAGATGACGCATCTTTCTGACACAAGAGCTTCCACTAAAATCAGTCTAAATAATCAGCCTATATGAAGTGAAGTAAATTTATAGTATACTCTATGTAACAGCTTAAGATAAAGAAAATAAAATGATCGGTTATTTAGCTTTTGTTCAGTTTCAACTGATTAAGAAAAGATGACAACATCTTCAAAATCTGCCAGCAAAAGATGACGCATCTTTCTGACACAAGAGCTTCCACTAAAATCAGTCTAAATAATCAGCCTATATGAACTGAAGTAAATTTATAGTATACTCTATGTAACAGCTTAAGATAAAGAAAATAAAATGATCGGTTATTTAGCTTTCGTTCAGTTTCAACTGATTAAGAAAAGATGACAACATCTTCAAAATCTGCCAGCAAAAGATGACGCATCTTTCTGACACAAGAGCTTCCACTGAAAGCAGTCTAAATAATCAGCCTATATGAACTGATCATGAAGTAAATTTATAGTATACTCTATATAACAGCTTAAGATAAAGAAAATAAAATGACCAATTATTTAGCTTTCGTTCAGCTTCAACTGATTAAGAAAAGATGACAACATCTTCAAAATCTGCCAGCAAAAGATGACGCATCTTTCTGACATAAGAACTTCCACTGAAATCAGGCTAAATAATCACAGGCAGTCCATTCAAGCGACTTGTCTGACTGATATTATATATTATTATTAAAATGTATTAAATATGTCATCATAAGCACTATTAAAAAGCATTTAAATATAAAATACCTGGTGTTGTGTTGTTCCCTTTTGTGTTTCAGTCTCATATCGAGCAGTATTGCTCGGTTTGCAGTATCCGCAAAGTGAGCAATACTGCTCTATATGAGACTGAAATACAAAAGGGAACAACACAACACCAGGTATTTTATATTTTATGATGACATATTTAGTACATTTTAATAATAATATATAATATCAGTCAGACAAGTCGCTTGAATGGGCCACCTGTGGAACAATGTGCTGTGTATAGACATTTTTGACAAACCATTGCATAATGGGTAATCAGAACTAAATTGAAAAGAAATACTTGACTCGTGCATGCAGTTAGTTTTAAAAGAAACACTTAAACCATTACTTCACCGGGCAAGTATTTCTTTTCAATTTAGTCATAATCACTTGTGAAGCAATGGCTTGCAGAAAAGGTCTAAACTACTATATGAACCTTCATCAAAAACAGCATTTTCTTGTCTAAAACATCTTCTGCCAAATGATTTCGCATTTTTGAAGCAGGGTCCAAGTCAAAATGTTGCAATGTCAGGTTTTCATGTAGTGGCAGGGAGAAATTTTTGTGATCCCACTCAAATGCATCCTTAAACTGTTTCCATGTGACAGGGTTGCCTTGGTAACACAAGCGTAACATTAGCTTATAAGCTAAGTCCGCAACACCTAAAAGAAAAATGGCCTGTAGGTTAATGTAAAATTATGCAATAAAAATGTTTCAAATTTTTAAACTACATGTAATTATGTACATTAATAGATTGTATAAAAATAAAGTACAGCAGGAACCTGGTTGGAATGACAATGTTTTACTTTGGTGCATGAAAGAAGCTAAAGCAAAAGGTTTGAAGGAAAAAGATCTATGGGGTGGCTTGGTCATTGATGAAATGAAAATACAGGTTAGTATATATTGTTTAACAAGGTTTATACCCTACTCCATTTATTTATAAAATAAATAAATAAATGATTGTTTTGTAATTCACTTTTCAGTAGATACATATATTTGAAACTTACTGGTTTTCATACATTTGTCAATACTGTAATTATATTTTACTGGTACATGTCTATACTTCTAAAAAAACCCAGTTATAACCATTGTTAAAAAAATTCTATTCAAGGGTGAAAGACTCTATAAGGATGCAAGGGCCATGGTGACTTTTACATGTATTACATTTGACATGCAAAACTATTTTTAATAGGAAAATATTGACATGGTTGTAAAGAATGGACAGCACAAGCTAGTTGGATTTCGCAATCTTGGGGATTTTCATAATGTTTGACAAGACTAACAGGTAAAAAATAGATATTAAAATGATAAGTGCTAAAATTACTGTAAATCATTGAAATAAATAATGCCTAAGGTACTTCTATTTCATTTTGCAAAACTGAGGAATTACGGTACCTTAATAGAAGCAGATTTATTAGGTATATAAAATTTGTAGTACTTTTTATTACTTATTACACATTACTTACTTTGAAAAGTTATTTTCAGTTTTCCTTACTTTTGACCAAAATAATGTCCATGTTCCACACTTTTTATTCATTAACATTACGTACACTATGTGACACATTTATAGCACAATTATTGGCAAATAATTGTTAATTAAAACAATTTATCTAATTTAACCCAAATCTGTGCATAGTAACTATTTAGTATTACAGTAAAGTTCAACAATTGTGCATTAAAGTTCAACATGAACAATTGTTAATTACCAATAAAAAATTAATTTGCATTTTATTTTTTATATTTACAGCACAATATTAAAAAAAATAGAAACAATATAACCAAAAGCAATCGACAAGGAAAACCTAGATGCTTAGATTCTTTCAAATTTGATGAAAGATTGATGAAAGCAGTACACTCACAGTATATGTTATACACCTATACATTTGTAAACAGCCTCTTATATACATGTCCAATTAGACTTTTGTGACCTAATTGTCCTGTTACTTGGAAGCTTGATAAATTTTTGGAGTGGATCAAGAACGTGTGGATTTTTACAGTAAAGTTCCAGGCATAAACGGATCACTCTAGAAATAAAGTGAAAATAAATATGGTATCAATTTACCAATTAAGTGAAAATTTAAACCATGAATACCAATTTACATGATATAATTATTGCATGATATCACACGAGGGAAAGTAGGTAAAATGAATTCCCTGCATTTACCAAGAGGCTTCCAAATATACAAAGAAAATTTGGGCGTATCACTCCCAAGAAAAGCGTACGATATTTTTTTTATCTAAAAATCATTTTTCGCCGGATTTTTTCTCAACTTTCAATGAGATTTTTCTAATTTTTCTCAGGATTTTCCCGGATTTTCAACCAAATTCTGCTCAATATTTTTTTTGTTTTTGTGAAGATTGAAAAGAAGATTTTAAAAATGTTCGGATTATAATAAGAATTACGATTTTTAAAGGATTTTTTAGATTTTCCTCCAGATTTTTCAAAATCAGACCGAATTGTTCGGACTTTACGGATCTTCGGTAAGGTGTATGAAGATTTTTTGAGTGATACACCCCTCGAAGAAAATATTCTAAACTAGAAGTTACTACCGCAAGTGAAGTGCTGCCTCAAAAGGGGCAAAAACCTTTAGCCTACCCCACAGGCAAATATCTGCAGTCCGTGACCAATGTGACACCCCTCTTGCCCACTCCACTCCACCCAAGATTACCCACACCACCCAAGATTGCTCACACCACTCAAGACTGTCCCCTCCACCCAAGATTACCCACACCACTCAAGACTGTCCCCTCCACCCAAGATTACCCACACCAACCAAGATTGCCCACTCCACCCAAGATTTCCCATTCCACCCAAGATTGCCCATTCCACTCGAGATTGCCCACTCCATCCAATTTTTTTTCACCTCTTCACAATAAGAGTCCACAGAGTTGCCTGCGAAGAAGACTGGGAAGTCCAAAAATGTAATTATATTAATTACAATAGCCAGAGTATTAACACATCTCTTCTATATTTTTTAATTATAAGATTGAAAACAACAAAGGTTTTGACAGGATAATCACACCTCTTGCTCTGATGCTGTGGCAAAATTGTCAATGCAATTCCAAGTGCTTAATATGTTTTGACAAATCTAGAGCTTTAATAAAATTATACAGCAATGTACCATTGAGCCCATCAGATTATTTTGCAGAATTTGTATAAGTAAAAATACACACACCCAGATATATTATAGTAGTGTCTGATCAGAATGCTGATCAGTGCAAATATTGGCAATATACACCTAAAAATAAAAGAAAACAACCGTGAAATCTCCTACCAAGAAACACAGTTGTCAGTTCTAGCCGTGGTTGTAGAAACTGTTATCTTACCTCGACAAGATAAAATCTCCTCACTAAAATTGTATAAAATCCTAAGACAACAAGTGTGTTCATTTGTAGCCAAGAACAAGTGTGATTCAGTTCAGAAAATCCATCGCCGTCGTGTTGACTGTTGACCAACTTCAAACCATGCTTCGAACGTGAAACGTTCATGCAATTTCAACAAACCAATCCTTCTGGCGTATATGATGTAAGTTGTAAGAAACTTCCTACGTCACAAAACGTCATAAAATGCTCAACAAATAAATAAATAAATAAACTCTCAAAATCTCGATTCCGTTGACTATACATAACTCGGCAAAGAGGTCTGGACACGAGACACAGACAACCCATGTCAACATTAGTGAGCTGCCTCGCTACGCTCGGCAGCAATCAACGTAGCCTCCCAACCAACCAACCCCCTACCCTCTTACACACAAGTAAATAAAAATACTAAAAAGCAAAAAAATGCTCTCTATATAGATACGGTTTAGAGTAGACGCCATTTGATTAACATATATGATGAACTTACTCTGGATGCCATCTGTAGCCATGTTTACTTGTTGTTTTCAATATTTTCCTTTGTTGTTTTAAAAGGCAATCCATATATTCTGGAACACATCCTGTTTCAGCAGTTTCGACCATGTGGCAAAGATCTTCGTGATCTTCTTTGTCCATCTTGATTGACTGTTTCATAAATTTCTCTTTCCAGTACATCTCTCTCTTTTCAGCATTTCGTTTAGCTTTCTGAGCTTCTTATAATTGTTTTACAATATCTTCTTTGGTCAAATATCTTTTGTTAGTTTTAGGCTTTATGTCCTTCCTTTCTATCCTTTTTTCCCTATTTTTGTCAATTTTCTTTAAATGCGAACATCTTGAACAGTATGAATCAGTTGGTGCTATAATGCTACAATCGGTCGCATACGCAATATTTACAGTTTTATTATTTTGATCTTCGTATTCACCGATAATGTGTGGTACCATGGCAGATACATTTCCCCCTTGTGAAACTAGGATGCCTTTGCAAATGGAAGTGGAGGATAAGAAATCGATTATTACAGCAACCTTTTCCATGTCAGATAATTCATTTAAAAGTGAACCTATTTGATAAACTGCCATAAAGTCGGTTGTGCATCCATGGCATTTAATATGAAATGTCGGCTTCGTGAATGTGCCCGATATACTGACCACCAATTCGGTTGTTTGACGTTGTTTTCTGAAATAACTGTTCTCATTTCTTGCGTACGTTAATTTCGAACCGTTACCGTGTTTTTCTTTAATTAGCGTCCAGCCATCGGGTGGCTCAAAACTTTCCAGATTATCAAACCTGTTTTTTTCTGCGTTAACGTTTTGATGTTCATTGACTACTGGTCTTGTTTTCTTTTTGAGATTTAACAGAAAATTCTGTGGGCGTTTGTCGTGAACGCGCTTTACTCTCTTAATGCTGCCTTTCCATAAGTCCTTTACAATTGACCCAAAAGCATATGAAGTTAGTTGCGCGTAACCAGGTTGATCGTTTTCTTTTTCGGCTTCAGCCATCTCTAAAACTTCGACAAAGGATGTAAGACTCCCCTCAGCAAATTCAAATTTTGCAATTGTCCTTCAGGAAAAGATTAATAAATCATGCTACATCAGTCCCATGAGGATGTTTTGGGTTGGTTTTTTTACAATGTATACTGTAATCTGTGATTTTTATTGTTATCGTTGAATTGAGATTTTGAAATGGAGAAGATTTTCCCTGGCCTATACAAATATATAAGAAGTATTCGACAAATCGTGTGACGCGTATAGCTTAGTTAAAATTTGAATTTTAAAAAGCGAAACGGACCTAACCAGTTTTCCTTGGGGCTCGTGATTGTCAATGGGAAAATCTCATTGGTTTTCCCCTGATTTACACTTTTGTCGTTTGGGGGGTGATGGAGCGTCGCAGAATTTGAATTTTCGCTTACGCTGACGGTACTGGGATTGCATCGCACCATGGTAACCATTGACCAATCAGAATTACGTCTGATGAACACGCGTCAGGGTCCTGTGACGTAATTCCAATCTCGGAGGCTAACGGATAATTACACGGTATATTGAAGCTCTGAGTTCGTGAAAATCGTCGAAATTTTGCAGTTTGGTTTGCAAATTTCAAGCTCGAATCCGATTTCTGGATGTGATGGTTATTTATCTTTGCGAATGTAGTGATTTTGGTCGAGATTAAAGGATTTATTCGTTTCTTATCGGCCATCGAGTGTTGGCGTTTGGAATCCGAGTCGCCTGCCTTCCTATTTTACTCTGCAAGGGTGAGCAAGCATACCGCAAAGCGAGCAATACTGCTCGAAAGCGAGCAATACTGCCCGATATGAGACTGAAACACAAAAGGGAACAACACAACACCAGGTATTTTATATTTAAATGCTTTTTAATAGTGCTTATGATGACATATTTAATACATTTTAATAATAATATATAATATCAGTCAGACAAGTCGCTTGAATGGGCTGCCTGTGAAATAATCAACCTATAAACTGAAGTAAATTTATAGTATACTCTATAAAGCAGCGGCTTAGGATAAAGAAAATAAAATGATCGATTATTTAACTTTCGGTCTGCTTCAACTGATTAAGAAAACTAACATCTTTCTGACACAAGAGCTCAGTAATAATATCACAGCGCTTATATTTCCTTATATCAGAGTAGCCGCGGTAGGCGCGCATTTGCATGGTCTGCCGGCGAAAGATGACTACATCCTTCTGGCACAAGAGCTTCCATTGAAAGTATTCTAAATAATATCACAAGCTTATATCTTCCCAATGCCTATAGTCTTTCTATACTGAATACATAATTTCATAATATTTCCCACCAAACCGCGCTCATTACATATTTTATGTACTGCATACTTTATCTGCTTGAATACTTCACCGTTGGCGTTCATCAATTCTCTGTTGAGCCTTGAGATCACACATGCAGCATCAGAATTCCCGAAATAATGATGCGTATACTTCAGTTTTCCATCCTCGTTTCGTACTACCATGCAGCTTGACTCCAATATGTCATTTGGTAAGAGAAGTGATTCTCGTCACTGTCTCGAAGATCGGTCTCTTTGAATAACGATTTAATGCGTTTATTAAATTGAATTCAAATATTTGTGTATCGAAACTTAGCGAAGAAATACGCAAATATGATGAACTAAATCTCACATTGATCGTCGAACGGCGACCATTCTTTCTTCGCGCAAATCATACACTTCGCACGCCAAAATGAATACTAAGAGGTTTGTTAATTAACAGATCCTTCGGGTTATTACCATTTTTAATATTTAAAGAATACGTTTTAATAGGAGTTCAATTACCCGCAAGCTTGACCGACCTCGTCATAAACCTATTATATCCTGTCACCACTGGGAATAGTGATGATTACATCACACCGTAATGCTATGGTAACCCATCACCTAACTCTTAATCCTTTCACACATCGTGCGGTTCCTCATGCACACCAAAACTTCCATTCCTTTCTCTCAATTTCTTCGTCTTCGCCGCCTCTGCAGTGAAGACGACGATTTCAATGCCAAATGTTTGCAAATGAGAAACTTTTGTTAATCGCGGTTATCCTTCCCACCTCCTAGACACTGCCTTACACAAGGTCTCCAACAATTCCCGTTCAGACACCTTAAGCGAACCTTTGGCTACCATTTCTAATGAAAAAGTACCTCTAGTTCTCACTTTTCATCCCTTCAATTTCAAAGTAAGGGACATCATTAGCCGCAATTTCGACCTCATTAAAAATGACCCAGAAACATCTTCCATTTTCTCTGAGAAACCCCTAGTATCTTTTCGGCATAGCAAAAACATCCCGGAAAACGTTGTTCACAGTTCACTGCAGCAAGCCTTGGTATCACATGTTGGCACCAGCTCTTGCTGTCGTGATAGGTGCAACACCTGTAAATATTTAGACTCCTCAATTTCAATTTCGGCTCCAAAATGTAGGTTCAACATAACCCATAGTTTCACTTGCACTTCCTCCAACCTCATTTACTGTATCTCTTGCAGTAAATGTCCCATGCTTTACATCGGAGAAACTGGAAGACGTTTAGGTGACAGGTTTGTTGAACACCTTCGTGATGTCAAAAACAATGTGCAAAACAAACCTGTTGCCAGGCACTTCAACAGTGCCAACCACTCCTTTTCTAACATGAAAATCTGTGCCATTCAGCCCATTACAGGTTGTAACGATACTCGTAAACGAGAAATGCGTCTCATTTACAAACTTGGTACCATTCACCCTCACGGCCTCAATGAGCGATTCTCTTTTATTTAGCTCACTCCAGGCACGTAGCTACGGGGGGGGGGGGGGGCGAGGGGGGGCGGCCGCCCCCCAAAAATTAATTTTCGCCCCCCAAAAAAAATTCTGAAGCTCTACACAAAAAAACATGGAGTAATATATACCATCCTTCCTGAATTAAAGGAAGGATGGTATGTAGTATCTCTAGAAGTAGAAGTAGAAAACAATTTCCCCCAGTCATTCAGATTTCAGATTTATTCAGGTGCCACGAAGCATTTATTTACGTTATTTACAATATACTCAACAACATGAAGTATAAGCCACGTGTTGAACCAAATCGCGGGCGCTGCGTTTTAATGTTTTGTTTCAGCGTTTGATTTGAAAAACTAACTGCATGGTAAGTACATTTAGAAGTAGTATTAGTGATTCCTTTGCAAAGGTTTGTGTTGTTTATACTTTATAGTATGTTCAATGTTCATTATGTTGATCAGGATTGTTTAATGAGATGCCTATTTTATTGCATTATTTTGAATTAATTTGCAATGCAAATTGAAAATTAATGAATGAGAACATTTGCCCACCCTAAATTCTGTCCGTTTTAGAGTTTTGCTTTTGACTTCAGTCAATTGGTGAGTGCCGAGTGGTGACATGAGTAAAAGGTCATCAGGAGGTTATACACCAATATCAGCATATTTTTTCAAGCGAAATCGAAGTTCGGACACATCATTGGTAACGCAGATGGTGCCGCCGCTCGCAACAGTGGCACTGACAGCATTGAGATATCGAAGTCGGCAGATACATCAGTTGTTCTCCCTTTAGACCCTAGAAGTGATGCCTCCAGGATTCCTGCCACCATGGCAAACGCGAAGCAAGCGAGAACAGAACCTTTGGTGCTCAATGACCTGTCACAGAAGGGTGAAAAACCAACTCAACCTGTCATGAATTATCCGCATAACGCACAGGGTAGGCATTTTACCAGCAACTGGTACTCTTCCTTCTCATGGTTAGAGTACAGCAAAGCCCATAATGCCATTTTTTGCCAGCCCTGTCGGCTTTTTCGAGGTCCAACAACCGAACCTACATTTGCAGAAACAGGACTTCAGGATTGGAAAAAAATTGGCAAGAAGTGCCGAAAACATCAGAGTTCTGCATGTCATACAGCGTCTGCTGAAACTCAAAAACTGTGGATGGTGCATCAGAAAGTGGGAACCGTCGATCAACAACTTGACCCACATTTTCAAAATGAAAAGTTCGTTAATGATAACAGGCAACATTTAATGACTATTATTGATGTTATCCTTTTTTGCGCAAAACAAGAAATCCCTCTGAGAGCAGATGATGAGTCTGATGTGTCGCGCAACAAAGGGAATTTTCTAGAACTTTTAGATTTCTTAGCTAAGTATGATGATAATGTAATGAGGAGCATGAAAACCCTTCCCAATAATGCTAAAATGCGAAGCCCAGAGATACAAAATGATCTGCTTCAGTCCACGACCTCTGTCCTCCTCAGCCATATTAAGCATGAAGTGGAAACTGCCAAATATTATGCAATTCTTGCTGATGAAGTGAAGGATGCATCGAAGAAAGAATTGTTAGGGGCTTCCTTAAGATATTTGCATGCTGGCAATATCGTTGAAAGGGCAATTGGATTCATTGAATTAAGCGAAATGGATGCAAAGAGTATATCTTCAAAACTGCTAAAGCTGCTCGAGCCCTTTAATATCAATCCTCTTAACTGTCTTGGGCAGGGTTATGATGGTGCTAGCGTCATGTCGGGTAAGAACGGAGGTGTACAAGCACTGATAAAGGCCGCAGGCTACGTTAACGCCACTTACATTCACTGTGCTTCGCACAGACTCAACTTGGTGCTATCTGCAACTGCTGAGCGCCATCCAACCATCAAATCCTTTTTTGATACTTTGGACTTGGCATACACTTTCATGACTGGAACAAAACGCCACGCAACCTTCTTAGACATTCAGCGTGAGCGTTACCCGAATTCTCAGGTTCTTGAACTCACTCATTCATGTAGTACTCGATGGTCTTCTCGTTCGATGGAAGTGGAAAGGTTTCTGCGCCGCTTTGATTGTATTTTGGATACTTTAAGCCTTTTTGAAGACAACCAAGATGCAGAGACAAGACTTGCTGCAAAGTCTTTACTCGGAGTACTACATACCCAAAAGACTGTGATTCTTTTAGTTTTCTTTGCTTGTCTGTATGACTATTCAGATTTTTGTACCAAGGGTTTTCAAAAATCTACAACGACTGTTTCATCTTTGCAAATACTCCTGAGTGACCTTAAAGAAAGGCTGGCCAACTTTGATTTTGAGAGTGTGGTGGAGTATGCTAATGGTTTGTGTGAGGTAGAAAATTTTCGCGTGCGAAATACTGGTAGGCAACGACGTATATCCGCACGATTAAAAGACAGCTATGTTACTAGTACTCTTGGCCAGCAAAGTTCCTCTAACTCTGAAGAACTTACAGCTGTTCTACGCCAGAATGTTGGTGAAATCTTAGCAGAACTCGATGCCCGTTTTGGTGGTTACCAATTAGGCATTATGAGAGCCGCTTCTTGTGCCTTACCAACATCACCTAACTTTCTTGACAAGGGCTACTTAACTGAGTTGTTGCAGATGTACTCTCTGAAAATACCTGATCCTGAGATAGATGTTTTTCGCTCATTTGTCACCCGACATGACGTATCAAAGTTTGAAAATTTGATGGATGTTTTTGATATTATTGACAAAGACATTTTCCCTTCAATTTTCGCTCTTTACAAGGTGCTTCTCACTATACCCCAAACATCCTGCAAGGTTGAACGGATGTTCTCTTCTGTTAAGCGAATTAAAACACGCTTGCGTTCAAAGATGTCTACTGTGCGTCTTAATAGCCTAGCATTGCTCTCTATTGAAAAGGAGATCACAAACTCTATTTCATACAGTGACGTCATAGATAATTTAAAAAGCACTAAGCATCGTCGGCTTCGACTATAATACTATTGTGAAGTACATTGTAACAATATTGTGAAGTAATAATTGCTTATACGTATAGAAATAGTTATGTTCTTGTTACTAAAATAAACATCACAATGTCAATGAAACCACAATGTTGCGTGTCAATCTTTCATCTGTAGACAATGATTTAGTTTGCATCTACAACTGCCCCCCCCCCCCAGAAAAAGTACCGCCCCCCTAAATTTCCCATCCTAGCTACGTGTCTGGCTCACTCCACCACCATATTCCACACCTTTTTCTTAACCTTTTTCTGATGATTTAAATAGTAATTTATAACCTGTTTCTTTGCCTATTTGCAGGTAGCTGACCCACAAATTGGGTCAGCACCTGCACACAGGCTAAAATTACATATTAATTTATTTGTTTACTTTGTTTTTATTGGCTTACATATGTTCACGTGATTCCATTGTAGCTCTGCTATAAATACGCGTGACCACATGTGAGTTGTTTACTAATTTCTCCTGACGAAGGGCCTTCGCTCGAAACGTCGAGAAGATTTTTCTCTGTTTTTCAGGCCAACGTGACTTAACCCTGGTAATATTTATATATATATATATATATATATATATATATTACTGGCAGTGGAAGGTATAAACATCAATTAACATACATGTATCTGAATATCTATACATTATATATACTTACCCTTATCAAAAACTGCATCTGGGCTGTCTTTAGCTATTTTCACTGCAGCATCATTAATAGCCATTTGATACTTTGTTAGACTTTTTCCAGTTTTACCATAAATTTTTGCTTTGTCTTCAATTACAGAAGGTCGGTTGTCTATCTGTAAAATTTCCTGTCTATAAACAACAAAAAGCCAGCATTAAAAATGAATATGCACTACATTAATTCATGTAAACGAAGTGCATTGGAAACAAAATACTATAATTCCTTGATCTTCAACTTTATACAGTATATTTTATAATAATACAGTTTAGCAACATTGTGTGAGCACATTTTATAAGGAAAACTGAGGAAAATGTAAACACCTATCCTAGCAACAAGCTGATTCTGTAAATCCTTAACTTGCTATACGTGTATGGTGTACAGTAAATAACTGAGCAGATGTGCAACATTAACAAACTGTATGAAGTACCATAAACTTCTGAAAATAAGCCCTGGGATTATAGTGTAATAAAAGTAGCGTGCTGCGTAGGCAGTGTAGAAACAACAATCGAAATATAGTAAGGTTAGATATACTACATTTTTGGGGAAACTTAGTTTTGGAAGTTTATGTTATGTGTATTAGTTAGTAAATTAAAGGTTATACCTCTTCTGTTGTTTTTCGTAATTTCAACTGTCCACTGACCATTTCAAGACGCATGCAACCATCAGTGCTTAACGTTTTCCCAGTATTACTAGGCTTCTTTGTTTGAGAAGGGAGACTACTAGTCTAAGACCCGTTTTCTTTTAAGATCATAATCCATGTGTTCTTTTCAAGAGCCTTCACAACTTCATCTTCGTCAATTATAGTTCCATCTTCTTCAAGAACAACATAGTCACCTTGTAATTTGTCTCTGGCTGTTTGTCAAAGATAAGCAAATTAAACACTTAAATATAAACTTGGTTATGTTTTTACTAAAACTACAGTAATTTTTTTTCACAAAAAAGTTTGACAACCATATTAAACAACATAACTATATTGAAAGAAATCATTCTGATACATATTTATAACAATCTTAAAAGCAGTATGCAAATATTAATAAAAAACAAGTCAATAAAATAATAAAAATTACTCCATGCCCTTTAATATTCTTAGTCATGTGAATATTTTAGTCATATTTTGATAATATACTGTATGTATCAGCTATATACTTGATATTTTAATTTTAATTTACGTACCTTTTCTCTTTAACTCATCTATAGGCTCCACCGCAATGCAATATTTGGTTGCTCTGTCACTGTTTGTCAACTTCAAAACAGACATTTTCCTCTCAAACTTGTGGATTTTTCAGTGCTGTAAGTAACTTCGTTACAAGTAACTAGTTACAGGTAATCGTTACATTTTTGAGTAACGATAACGGTAACTCGTTACATTTTGGGAACACGTAACTGTAACGGTAACTAGTTACAAAAAATACCTGGAAAACGAAACGATTACAAGTTACATTTTGCAAACCGTACGTTCGTTACATTTTGTATTGAATCTATTGACTTTTATTAGTCTTGTCTTCTTTGTGGTAAATCCTTTTCCGAATTAAGCGCTTATATTTTCTCCACCGCAAATCAGTGCCGACTGCCGACGTTGTCACGTCGGAAATACCCGTCAGCATCGCACGATAGCAATGCACGCGCACGATCGGAAATGCGGCTGCCGTTCGAAGCTCGCGAAATACAGGCTGACCTGTATTAGCTGCGCATGCGTAGAACGAATATCCTGCGTCATCAAGGCCGACAACTCACTTGAGCTAGCACGCACGTGGCCTGCGAACTGTCCCATGAAAGTGGCCGATTTTCTATGCGATTTTCGATCGTTTCACGTGGCGTCTTCACGTGCCTGTAGTAAATATTTTACTCCATAATATTGGGTTAATTTCGCCATGTCGTCGCTGGAATCGGAAGGTGATGTCGATAAAATTGAACAAACCGACAACGTGGCTCATCCATGGCCTTATCTATCAAGTATGTTCGCTATTATATCTATCAATGGAAGTATGGAACGAAAGTTAAGCTATCTTGTTTACTTTGTACTCCAAAGCCGAAGGAATGCTGTGCAAGCTCGACTTCACTATCAAATTTGCGTACTCACGTCAAGGTAAGCGTTAATTTTAATTTACATATGATTAATTTTTATCTGAACTAGTATTAAAATATGAATAATTACTCAAAGCGTTGTCATGTGAAACCAACGCATGATCTCGGTGAGTCGGTATTTATTAAGTTTGGCTAATATTTTTGACACTGTTTAATCGTTTTAGAGAGACCATCAACATCATTTGTCCGCGTTTAACAAGCTCTGCGAAGACGGAAAAGAAAGAAAGTCCACCAGTAGTCATAGTAGCTGCGGTAACAGGAAGGACCAAGTACTCCTAAACAACAAAGACTTGATACGATGCTTGCCGCTCAAATGAAAGGCAACGCCAACTTGGTCACTCAAATCCAGGTGGATAATTTGTTGATGAATTTATGAACAGCCTGCGTTTAAAGAATTTGTCACAGGTCTTCAGCCTGGTAAAGAAGATCAGTGAGAAAGCAAATCTAGTAAAGAAAAACTTGAAAACCGCTATGAGTGAAGTGCAGCATATTGCAACGACAACGGATTGCTTGGAGTGCTCGCCACCGTTCGTATATAGGCGTGACAGCTCATTGGATTGAAACTGAGACTCTTCAGAGAAAAAGCTGTGTGCTTGCTTGCCGTCGTCTCAAAGGTAAGCACACCTTCGATGTACTCGCTGCCCAATTGGAAGATATTCACACGGAATTTGAAATTAGGTCAAACAGTGCAAAGATAGCATATGCTCTCTAATTATACTGTGTACAGTATACATTTTTAGCAGTTCTTTTAAATTTTAGGTGTTACCTTTATAAATGAAAAGCTAGAATGTTTGATGCAGCAGCATGCACCAGGAGCTGATGATCATGATGAGCATCAAGGTTCCTCTACCGAAGATGATAAAGATGACAACGATTTCTTTCAGAAGAAAAATAAAGCAGCAAGTGATGCATCTTGTTTGAGGTCATTTCTTGATAGTCCGGTAGAAAATCTCTGCGATTATTCTAGGTGGCCCTGCTTCGCCAACTGTTCATAGCATAGAGTTGAACACACCCTTGCCCGCCAGTGCAGCCTGTGAGCGCCTTTTTAGTTCGGGTGGGTTGCTCTTCAGGCCACATCGTTCTAGCATGACAGATAGAAATTTTGAAAATAGCCTTCTTGTGAAATGCAACAAAGACTTTATTTAGGCAATAAACATTTATTAAGTTGAACTCATGGACATGAAGAGTTTTGTTAACATTTATGAGATAGAGATAATGACATTATGGGGTCTATATATAGATCATTAAGCTTACGTTTTATTGACATTGTTTTGTTTAGAAAGTCTTAAATGTTGTAACTAGTGACACTTTTATAACTACTGATGCAACAGATGTATTAAATTTTATGATCATGATATAATATGACATCCTTGACATGCGCGATATTGGCGTCAGCATAAGAGGCAATAAATCAAATGTAACTTGTAACTTTGTAACTAGTTACAAAAATTACATTGTAACTTTGTAACTGTAACTAGTTACTTTTTTCCAACTGTAACTTGTATCTGTAACTAGTTACATTTCTGGTTTTGTAACTGTAACCGTAACTAGTTACAAATATACTGTAACTGTAAAAGCATTGGGATTTTTACACTAAAATCAATATATTCCAACACTATACTCTCTATCAAAAAGCAAAACAAAGGCAACTATTTAGCCCAAACATAAGGCACCAATTCAAATACAGTGAATTTAGAAATAGCTTATGGTTATAAACACGTTTTTGACAAATACAAATCATCAATCTTTGTTTCGTTCAACGAAAACGAGTGAACGACAGCTTACCTTCAGAAATGGTCTCCTCGTGGCTCGTGATTTGTTTGTTTTTTTCAAATCTAAGATGGCCACCCCGCAATCTCATTTCCAGATCCTGCGCTCCTTTTGGCCACCAGCGCTAGGCCCGGTATTAAAGGCCCGGTATTAAAGGCCCGGTATTAAAGGCCCGGTAAGCCCCGGTGCCAGATTATCTGCCCGATATTAGTTATCAGTTCTCGCCAAAAATTCAAACGTCCCCGCTCCGGGTTCTAGACTTTTAATCAAATTCCTGAGTGTGGGGAAGACAATGAAGTTCAAATCCCCTACATCTGCCCAGCCTCCCCCCCCCCCCCCCTGGGCTTAACATTGATTGATAGTTGCAATATATATATATATATATATATATATATATATATATATACATATATAGTGTATGTATATATAGTGTGTATATATATATAGTGTATATATATATAGTGTATGTATATAGTGTATATATATAGTGTATATATATATAGTGTATATATATAGTGTATATATATAGTGTATATATATATAGTGTATATATATAGTGTATGTATATAGTGTATGTATATAGTGTATATATATATATATATACGCTATATATAAGCGACACTGATCAGCTGTAGTACAGCGAAACACGTGTCTGTAGATTGAACTATGTATGCTCCTTCACTTTGGTGTTGTCGAGCACTCTGTGAAGTTGCCGTGGGTACCTGTTAGTGATAATGCAACGCTCACTAGCCCTTGTGGAAGTTTGAGTACTCTGGGCCCATGCGCACTTCACGCTATCTGAGTGTACTTCACCAATGCTGTCCCACATGCGGTTGTTACCGACGAGCGCATGTGTATAAGTAATTGATAAAATTCATTCAGATTGTTCCAAGCTACACTGATGAGCTGATATGATATATATATAAACATATATATATATAGTATATATATATATATATATATATATATATATATATATATATATATATATATTAGTTTTGATAATATGTATGCGCCGACTAGTTCACAAGTTTCAGCGCCGTCATAACTGCCCATGGTGACATCAAATAGCGTGTTTGACGACTTTTTACACCACGGTTCATTTTCGTTGAAGAGCAGAGAATGCTTGGCTTGGATTATTATTTCTTTCTCTTGGTCGGTGATTTGATCATAATGTGAGGCGAAATTTAATGCTTCGATTAGTAGGTCTTCGGAGATTGACGGGTAAAAGTCAACAATATCAAATGTTATGAATGAATGCGCGGGTTTATTAGGTATGTTATTAAACCACTTAATAACACACTTAATAAACCACTTAAACTGGCAAACAAGCATGGAAACAACATCTGCCTCTACAGAGATGACGGCCTGGGCGCTTTCAACAAAACACCAAAGCAGATAGAGAATATCAAGAAAGATATATGCGCAACCTTTAGCGAACACAACCTCAAAATAACTATCGAAGCTAACAAAAAATCCGTCGACTTCCTAGACATCACACTAAACCTCACATCCGGCTCCTACAAACCATTCTCCAAACCAAATAACATCCCACAGTATATTAACCGCCAAAGCAACCATCCTCCTTCAATAATACGCAACATCCCAGAAGCAATAAACAAGAGACTGTCCGACGAACAATCCTTCAGTGCAGCCATTCCACCCTACCAAGAAGCGCTCAAGAAAAGTGGATACGACCACACACTGAAGTTTCAACACACCAGTGTGAAGGTATCACCACATTCATCCTCGGATTCATCACCAGATTCATCACCAGATTCATCACCAGATTCATCACCAGATTCATCACCAGATTCATCACCAGATTCATCACCACATTCGCAAAGCAAATATTTCACCTTCAATAATTCCTTCAATAATCAACCGATCGGCACACACGATACACCAAATTAAAGCTTATTATTCCATCTTTCTGGCCCAAGATTAACGGCGTTTGTTTGAACAATTTATAAAGGAGAAAAATAACGATTTACTACAAACTACTCGCTCGTCGGTCTTGGGGGAAAAATTTCCATGACTTCTTTTCATTTTAACCGGCTTTCCTATATATCAAAATGAAGCTCATTCTATTCTCTTGCTGGCCCAAAAAAAATTAGAAGTGGCCCAGATCTGGTTTAAGAGTTATTCGCTTTTAAAGCGACAAGCCCATATTGTTTATAATTACACAGCGCGCTAAAAATAGAATACTTTATTATTAATTTGTCGGGATGGTCTTGGGGGAAACATTACGATGGCTTCTTTTAATTTTAAGCGGCTATCCTACATATCAAAATGAAGCTCATTCTATCCTGTTGCTGGCCCAAAAAGAATTAGAAGTGGCTCAGATTTGGTTCAAGAGTTATTCGCTTTCAAAGCGACAAGCCCAAACTGTCAATTACAGCGCGCCGGAAATAAAAATCTTTAATAATTGTGGTTGCCGACTTAGACTTTGGGGGAAAAATTTCGATGGCTTCTGTTACTTTTTACCAGCTTTCCTATATATCAAGTTGAAGCTCATTCTATCGTCTTGCTGGCCCAAGGAAAACTAGAAATGGCCCAGATCTGGTTTAAGAGTTATCCGCATACGCCGAAACTGTGAAGCTATCACCACATTCACTTGGGGGGAAAATGTCGGTGACTTCTTTTCATTTTAACCGGCTTTCCTGTATATCAAAATAAAGCTCATTCTATCCTTTTGCTGGCCCAAGAAAAATTAGAAGTGGTCCAGATCTGGTTCAAGAGTTATTCGCTTTTAGAGTGAGACGCCCATACTGTTTATAATTACACAGCGCGCTAGAAATAGAATACTTCATTATTAATTTGTCGGGATGGTCTTGGGGGAAACATTACGATGGCTTCTTTTAATTGTAAGCGGCTTTCATATATGTCAAAAATGAAGCTCATTCTATCCTCTTGCTGGCCCAAAAAAAATTAGAAGTGGCCCAGATTTGGTTCAAGAGTTATTCGCTTTTAAAGCGACAAGCCCAAACTGTCAATTACAGCGCGCCGGAAATAAAAATCTTTAATAATTGTGAAGGAAAATTCGAGCGCAGAATATATACGTTTTAAGACCAAACCGGGACCAGTTGCGAAAAATGCAACTACACAGGCCTTCCGACAGGAATTGAACCCACGACCTTGCGATTCTAGTGCAATGCTCTGACCACTGGGCCACGGAGGGCGTTGCCAAGAGCTTGATCGCGAGTTCTGTATATATATAAAAAGGTGGTAATATTGGGCATTTCGCTCGATTACATAGCATGTTCTAAGGATTTTAGATGAAGGAAAATTCGAGCGCAGAATATATACGTTTTGAGACCAAACCGGGACCAGTTGCGAAAAATCCAACTACAGAGGCCTTCCGGCAGGAATTGAACCCACGACCTTGCGATTCTAGTGCAATTCTCAGGCCACTGAGCCACAAGCTCTTGGCAACGCCCTCCGTGGCTCAGTGGTCAGAGCATTGCGCCGGAAGGCCTCTGTAGTTGGATTTTTCGCAACTAGTCCCGGTTTGGTCTTAAAACGTATATATTCTGCGCTCGAATTTTCCTTCACCTAAAATCCTTAGAACATGCTATGTAATCGAGCGAAATGCCCAATATTACCTTTAATAATTGTGGTTGCCGACTTAGACTTTGGGGGAAAGATTTCGATGGCTTCTGTTATTTTTTACCTTGCTATATATGAAATTGAAGCTCATTCTATCGTCTTACTGGCCCAAGAAAAACTCGAAGTGGCCCAGATTTGGTTCAGGAGTTATTCGCTTTTAAAGCGACACTCCCAAACTGTCAATTACAGCGCGCCGGAAGTAAAAATCTTTAATAATTGTGGTTGACGACTTATACTTTGGGGGGAAAATTTCGATGGCTTCTGTTATTTTTTACCAGCTTTCCTACATATTAAATTTAACCTCATTCTATAGTCTTGCCGGCCCAAGAAAAACTCGAAGTGGCCCAGATTTGGTTCAAGATTTATTATGTTTCCCCAAGACCATCCCAACGAATTAAAAAAATAAAGTATTCTATTTTTAGCGCGCTGCGTAATTATAAACAATATGGGCGTCTCGCTTTAAAAGCGAATAACTCTTGAACCAGATCTGGGCCACTTCTAATTTTTTTTCCGCCAGCAAGAGAATAGAATGAGCTTCATTTTGATATATAGGAAAGCCGGTTAAAATGAAAAGAAGTCACCGCAATTTTCCCCCCAAGTGAATGTGGTGATAGCTTCACAGTTTCGGCGTATGCCGATAACTCTTAAACCAGATCTGGGCCACTTCTAGTTTTTCTTAGGCCAGCAAGACGATAGAATGAGCTTCAATTTGATATATAGGAAAGCTGGTAAAAAGTAACAGAAGCCATCGAAATTTTTCCGCCAATGTCTAAGTCGGCAACCACAATTATTAAAGATTTTTATTTCCGGCGCGCTGTAATTGACAGTTTGGGCTTGTCGCTTTAAAAGCGAATAACTCTTGAACCAAATCTGGGCCACTTCTAATTCTTTTTGGGCCAGCAACAGGATAGAATGAGCTTCATTTTGATGTATAGGATAGCCGCTTAAAATTAAAAGAAGCCATCGTAATGTTTCCCCCAAGACCATCTCGACGAATTAATAATAAAGTATTCTATTTCTAGCGCGCTGTGTAATTATAAACAATATGGGCTTGTCGCTTTAAAAGCGAATAACTCTTGAACCAGATCTGGGCCACTTCTAATTTTTTTTGGGCCAGCAAGAGAATAGAATGAGCTTCATTTTGATATATAGGAAAGCCGGTTAAAATGAAAAGAAGTCACCGAAATTTTCCCCCCAAGTGAATGTGGTGATAGCTTCACAGTTTCGGCGTATGCGGATAACTCTTAAACTAGATCTGGGCCACTTCTAGTTTTTCTTGGGCCAGCAAGACGATAGAATGAGCTTCAATTTGATATATAGGAAAGCTGGTAAAAAGTAACAGAAGCCATCGAAATTTTTCCGCCAATGTCTAAGTCGGCAACCACAATTATTAAAGATTTTTATTTCCGGCGCGCTGTAATTGACAGTTTGGGCTTGTCGCTTTAAAAACGAATAACTCTTGAACCAAATCTGGGCCACTTCTAATTCTTTTTGGGCCAGCAAGAAGATAGAATGAGCTTCATTTTGATATATATGAAAGTCGCTTAAAATTAAAAGAAGCCATCGTAATGTTTCCCTCAAGACCATCCCGACCAATGAATAATAAAGTATTCTATTTTTAGCGCGCTGTGTAATTATAAACAATATGGGCTTGTCGCTTTAAAAGCGAATAACTCTTGAACCAGATCTGGGCCACTTCTAATTTTTTTTGGGCCAGCAAGAGAATAGAATGAGCTTCATTTTGATATATAGGAAAGCCGGTTAAAATGAAAAGAAGTCACCGCAATTTTCCCCCCAAGTGAATGTGGTGATAGCTTCACAGTTTCGGCGTATGCGGATAACTCTTAAACCAGATCTGGGCCACTTCTAGTTTTTCTTAGGCCAGCAAGACGATAGAATGAGCTTCAATTTGATATATAGGAAAGCTGGTAAAAAGTAACAGAAGCCATCGAAATTTTTCCGCCAATGTCTAAGTCGGCAACCACAATTATTAAAGATTTTTATTTCCGGCGCGCTGTAATTGACAGTTTGGGCTTGTCGCTTTAAAAACGAATAACTCTTGAACCAAATCTGGGCCACTTCTAATTCTTTTTGGGCCAGCAACAGGATAGAATGAGCTTCATTTTGATGTATAGGATAGCCGCTTAAAATTAAAAGAAGCCATCGTAATGTTTCCCCCAAGACCATCTCGACGAATTAATAATAAAGTATTCTATTTCTAGCGCGCTGTGTAATTATAAACAATATGGGCTTGTCGCTTTAAAAGCGAATAACTCTTGAACCAGATCTGGGCCACTTCTAAGTTTTTTTGGGCCAGCAAGAGAATAGAATGAGCTTCATTTTGATATATAGGAAAGCCGGTTAAAATGAAAAGAAGTCACCGCAATTTTCCCCCCAAGTGAATGTGGTGATAGCTTCACAGTTTCGGCGTATGCGGATAACTCTTAAACCAGATCTGGGCCACTTCTAGTTTTTCTTAGGCCAGCAAGACGATAGAATGAGCTTCAATTTGATATATAGGAAAGCTGGTAAAAAGTAACAGAAGCCATCGAAATTTTTCCGCCAATGTCTAAGTCGGCAACCACAATTATTAAAGATTTTTATTTCCGGCGCGCTGTAATTGACAGTTTGGGCTTGTCGCTTTAAAAACGAATAACTCTTGAACCAAATCTGGGCCACTTCTAATTCTTTTTGGGCCAGCAACAGGATAGAATGAGCTTCATTTTGATGTATAGGATAGCCGCTTAAAATTAAAAGAAGCCATCGTAATGTTTCCCCCAAGACCATCTCGACGAATTAATAATAAAGTATTCTATTTCTAGCGCGCTGTGTAATTATAAACAATATGGGCTTGTCGCTTTAAAAGCGAATAACTCTTGAACCAGATCTGGGCCACTTCTAATTTTTTTTGGGCCAGCAAGAGAATAGAATGAGCTTCATTTTGATATATCGGAAAGCCGGTTAAAATGAAAAGAAGTCACCGAAATTTTCCCCCCAAGTGAATGTGGTGATAGCTTCACAGTTTCGGCGTATCGGGATAACTCTTAAACCAGATCTGGGCCACTTCTAGTTTTTCTTGGGCCAGCAAGACGATAGAATGAGCTTCAATTTGATATATAGGAAAGCTGGTAAAAAGTAACACAAGCCATCGAAATTTTCCCCCCAATGTCTAAGTCGGCAACCACAATTATTAAAGATTTTTATTTCCGGCGCGCTGTAATTGACAGTTTGGGCTTGTCGCTTTAAAAACGAATAACTCTTGAACCAAATCTGGGCCACTTCTAATTCTTTTTGGGCCAGCAAGAAGATAGAATGAGCTTCATTTTGATATATATGAAAGCCGCTTAAAATTAAAAGAAGCCATCGTAATGTTTCCCCCAAGACCATCCCGACCAATTAATAATAAAGTATTCTATTTTTAGCGCGCTGTGTAATTATAAACAATATGGGCTTGTCGCTTTAAAAGCGAATAACTCTTGAACCAGATCTGGGCCACTTCTAATTTTTTTTGGGCCAGCAAGAGAATAGAATGAGCTTCATTTTGATATATAGGAAAGCTGGTAAAAAGTAACAGAAGCCATCGAAATTTTTCCGCCAATGTCTAAGTCGGCAACCACAATTATTAAAGATTTTTATTTCCGGCGCGCTGTAATTGACAGTTTGGGCTTGTCGCTTTAAAAACGAATAACTCTTGAACCAAATCTGGGCCACTTCTAATTCTTTTTGGGCCAGCAACAGGATAGAATGAGCTTCATTTTGATGTATAGGATGGCCGCTTAAAATTAAAAGAAGCCATCGTAATGTTTCCCCCAAGACCATCTCGACGAATTAATAATAAAGTATTCTATTTCTAGCGCGCTGTGTAATTATAAACAATATGGGCTTTTCGCTTTAAAAGCGAATAACTCTTGAACCAGATCTGGGCCACTTCTAAGTTTTTTTGGGCCAGCAAGAGAATAGAATGAGCTTCATTTTGATATATAGGAAAGCCGGTTAAAATGAAAAGAAGTCACCGCAATTTTCCCCCCAAGTGAATGTGGTGATAGCTTCACAGTTTCGGCGTATCGGGATAACTCTTAAACCAGATCTGGGCCACTTCTAGTTTTTCTTGGGCCAGCAAGACGATAGAATGAGCTTCAATTTGATATATAGGAAAGCTGGTAAAAAGTAACAGAAGCCATCGAAATTTTCCCCCCAATGTCTAAGTCGGCAACCACAATTATTAAAGATTTTTATTTCCGGCGCGCTGTAATTGACAGTTTGGGCTTGTCGCTTTAAAAGCGAATAACTCTTGAACCAAATCTGGGCCACTTCTAATTTTTTTGGGCCAGCAAGAAGATAGAATGAGCTTCATTTTGATATATATGAAAGCCGCTTAAAATTAAAAGAAGCCATCGTAATGTTTCCCCCAAGACCATCCCGACCAATTAATAATAAAGTATTCTATTTTTAGCGCGCTGTGTAATTATAAACAATATGGGCTTGTCGCTTTAAAAGCGAATAACTCTTGAACCAGATCTGGGCCACTTCTAATTTTTTGGGGCCAGCAAGAGAATAGAATGAGCTTCATTTTGATATATAGGAAAGGCGGTTAAAATGAAAAGAAGTCACCGAAATTTTCCCCCCAAGTGAATGTGGTGATAGCTTCACAGTTTCGGCGTATCGGGATAACTCTTAAACCAGATCTGGGCCACTTCTAGTTTTTCTTGGGCCAGCAAGACGATAGAATGAGCTTCAATTTGATATATAGGAAAGCTGGTAAAAAGTAACAGAAGCCATCGAAATTTTCCCCCCAATGTCTAAGTCGGCAACCACAATTATTAAAGATTTTTATTTCCGGCGCGCTGTAATTGACAGTTTGGGCTTGTCGCTTTAAAAGCGAATAACTCTTGAACCAAATCTGGGCCACTTCTAATTCTTTTTGGGCCAGCAAGAAGATAGAATGAGCTTCATTTTGATATATATGAAAGTCGCTTAAAATTAAAAGAAGCCATCGTAATGTTTCCCCCAAGACCATCCCGACCAATTAATAATAAAGTATTCTATTTTTAGCGCGCTGTGTAATTATAAACAATATGGGCTTGTCGCTTTAAAAGCGAATAACTCTTGAACCAGATCTGGGCCACTTCTAATTTTTTTTGGGCCAGCAAGAGAATAGAATGAGCTTCATTTTGATATATAGGAAAGCCGGTTAAAATGAAAAGAAGTCACCGCAATTTTCCCCCCAAGTGAATGTGGTGATAGCTTCACAGTTTCGGCGTATGCGGATAACTCTTAAACCAGATCTGGGCCACTTCTAGTTTTTCTTAGGCCAGCAAGACGATAGAATGAGCTTCAATTTGATATATAGGAAAGCTGGTAAAAAGTAACAGAAGCCATCGAAATTTTTCCCCCAAAGTCTAAGTCGGCAACCACAATTATTAAAGATTTTTATTTCCGGCGCGCTGTAATTGACAGTTTGGGCTTGTCGCTTTAAAAACGAATAACTCTTGAACCAAATCTGGGCCACTTCTAATTTTTTTTGGGCCAGCAAGAGGATAGAATGAGCTTCATTTTGATATATATGAAAGCCGCTTAAAATTAAAAGAAGCCATCGTAATGTTTCCCCCAAGACCATCCCGACGAATTAATAATAAAGTATTCTATTTTTAGCGCGCTGTGTAATTATAAACAATATGGGCTTGTCGCTTTAAAAGCGAATAACTCTTGAACCAGATCTGGGCCACTTCTAATTTTTTTGGGCCAGCAAGAGAATAGAATGAGCTTCATTTTGATATATAGGAAAGCCGGTTAAAATGAAAAGAAGTCACCGAAATTTTCCCCCCAAGTGAATGTGGTGATAGCTTCACAGTTTCGGCGTATGCGATAACTCTTAAACCAGATCTGGGCCACTTCTAGTTTTTCTTGGGCCAGCAAGAGGATAGAATGAGCTTCAATTTGATATATAGGAAAGCTGGTAAAAAGTAACAGAAGCCATCGAAATTTTTCCGCCAATGTCTAAGTCGGCAACCACAATTATTAAAGATTTTTATTTCCGGCGCGCTGTAATTGACAGTTTGGGCTTGTCGCTTTAAAAACGAATAACTCTTGAACCAAATCTGGGCCACTTCTAATTCTTTTTGGGCCACCAAGAGGATAGAATGAGCTTCATTTTGATATATAGGATAGCCGCTTAAAATTAAAAGAAGCCATCGTAATGTTTCCCCAAAACCATCCTGACGAATTAATAATAAAGTATTCTATTTCTAGCGCGCTGTGTAATTATAAACAATATGGGCTTGTCGCTTTAAAAGCGAATAACTCTTGAACCAGATCTGGGCCACTTCTAATTTTTTTTGGGCCAGCAAGAGAATAGAATGAGCTTCATTTTGATATATAGGAAAGCCGGTAAAATGAAAAGAAGTCACCGAAATTTTCCCCCCAAGTGAATGTGGTGATAGCTTCACAGTTTCGGCGTATGCGGATAACTCTTAAACTAGATCTGGGCCACTTCTAGTTTTTCTTGTGCCAGCAAGACGATAGAATGAGCTTCAATTTGATATATAGGAAAGCTGGTAAAAAGTAACAGAAGCCATCGAAATTTTTCCCCCAATGTCTAAGTCGGCAACCACAATTATTAAAGATTCTTGAACCAGATCTGGGCCACTTCTAATTCTTTTTGGGCCAGCAAGAAGATAGAATGAGCTTCATTTTGATATATATGAAAGCCGTTTATTTCGTAGCGCGCTGTAATTGACAGTTTGGGCTTGTCGCTTTAAAAGCGAATAACTCTTGAACCAAATCTGGGCCACTTCTAATTTTTTTGGGCCAGCAAGAAGATAGAATGAGCTTCATTTTGATATATATGAAAGTCGCTTAAAATTAAAAGAAGCCATCGTAATGTTTCCCTCAAGACCATCCCGACCAATTAATAATAAAGTATTCTATTTTTAGCGCGCTGTGTAATTATAAACAATATGGGCTTGTCGCTTTAAAAGCGAATAACTCTTGAACCAGATCTGGGCCACTTCTAATTTTTTTTGGGCCAGCAAGAGAATAGAATGAGCTTCATTTTGATATATAGGAAAGCCGGTTAAAATGAAAAGAAGTCACCGAAATTTTCCCCCCAAGTGAATGTGGTGATAGCTTCACAGTTTCGGCGTATGCGGATAACTCTTAAACTAGATCTGGGCCACTTCTAGTTTTTCTTGGGCCAGCAAGACGATACAATGAGCTTCAATTTGATATATAGGAAAGCTGGTAAAAAATAACAGAAGCTATCGAAATTTTTCCCCCAAAGTCTAAGTCGGCAACCACAATTATTAAAGATTTTTATTTCCGGCGCGCTGTAATTGACAGTTTGGGCTTGTCGCTTTAAAAGCGAATAACTCTTGAACCAAATCTGGGCCACTTCTAATTTTTTTGGGCCAGCAAGAGGATAGAATGAGCTTCATTTTGATATATATGAAAGCCGCTTAAAATTAAAAGAAGCCATCGTAATGTTTCCCCCAAGACCATCCCGACGAATTAATAATAAAGTATTCTATTTTTAGCGCGCTGTGTAATTATAAACAATATGGGCGTCTCGCTTTAAAAGCGAATAACTCTTGAACCAGATCTGGGCCACTTCTAATTTTTTTTGGGCCAGCAAGAGAATAGAATGAGCTTCATTTTGATATATAGGAAAGCCGGTTAAAATGAAAAGAAGTCACCGAAATTTTCCCCCCAAGTGAATGTGGTGATAGCTTCACAGTTTCGGCGTATGCGGATAACTCTTAAACCAGATCTGGGCCACTTCTAGTTTTTCTTGGGCCAGCAAGACGATACAATGAGCTTCAATTTGATATATAGGAAAGCTGGTAAAAAATAACAGAAGCTATCGAAATTTTCCCCCAAAGTCTAAGTCGGCAACCACAATTATTAAAGATTTTTATTTCCGGCGCGCTGTAATTGACAGTTTGGGCTTGTCGCTTTAAAAGCGAATAACTCTTGAACCAAATCTGGGCCACTTCTAATTCTTTTTGGGCCAGCAAGAAGATAGAATGAGCTTCATTTTGATATATATGAAAGCCGCTTAAAATTAAAAGAAGCCATCGTAATGTTTCCCCCAAGACCATCCCGACGAATTAATAATAAAGTATTCTATTTTTAGCGCGCTGTGTAATTATAAACAATATGGGCTTGTCGCTTTAAAAGCGAATAACTCTTGAACCAGATCTGGGCCACTTCTAATTTTTTTTGGGCCAGCAAGAGAATAGAATGAGCTTCATTTTGATATATAGGAAAGCCGGTTAAAATGAAAAGAAGTCACCGAAATTTTCCCCCCAAGTGAATGTGGTGATAGCTTCACAGTTTCGGCGTATGCGGATAACTCTTAAACCAGATCTGGGCCACTTCTAGTTTTTCTTGGGCCAGCAAGACGATAGAATGAGCTTCAATTTGATATATAGGAAAGCTGGTAAAAAGTAACAGAAGCCATCGAAATTTTTCCCCCAATGTCTAAGTCGGCAACCACAATTATTAAAGATTTTTATTTCCGGCGCGCTGTAATTGACAGTTTGGGCTTGTCGCTTTAAAAGCGAATAACTCTTGAACCAAATCTGGGCCACTTCTAATTCTTTTTGGGCCAGCAAGAGGATAGAATGAGCTTCATTTTGATATATAGGATAGCCGCTTAAAATTAAAAGAAGCCATCGTAATGTTTCCCCCAAGACCATCCCGACGAATTAATAATAAAGTATTCTATTTCTAGCGCGCTGTGTAATTATAAACAATATGGGCTTGTCGCTTTAAAAGCGAATAACTCTTGAACCAGATCTGGGCCACTTCTAATTTTTTTTGGGCCAGCAAGAGAATAGAATGAGCTTCATTTTGATATATAGAAAAGCCGGTTAAAATGAAAAGAAGTCACCGAAATTTTCCCCCAAGTGAATGTGGTGATAGCTTCACAGTTTCGGCGTATGCGAATAACTCTTAAACCAGATCTGGGCCACTTCTAGTTTTTCTTGGGCCAGCAAGACGATACAATGAGCTTCAATTTGATATATAGGAAAGCTGGTAAAAAATAACAGAAGCTATCATCGAAATTTTCCCCAAAGTCTAAGTCGGCAACCACAATTATTAAAGATTTTTATTTCCGGCGCGCTGTAATTGACAGTTTGGGCTTGTCGCTTTAAAAACGAATAACTCTTGAACCAAATCTGGGCCACTTCTAATTTTTTTGGGCCAGCAAGAGGATAGAATGAGCTTCATTTTGATATATATGAAAGCCGCTTAAAATTAAAAGAAGCCATCGTAATGTTTCCCCCAAGACCATCCCGACGAATTAATAATAAAGTATTCTATTTCTAGCGCGCTGTGTAATTATAAACAATATGGGCTTGTCGCTTTAAAAGCGAATAACTCTTGAACCAGATCTGGGCCACTTCTAATTTTTTTTGGGCCAGCAAGAGAATAGAATGAGCTTCATTTTGATATATAGGAAAGCCGGTAAAATGAAAAGAAGTCACCGAAATTTTCCCCCCAAGTGAATGTGGTGATAGCTTCACAGTTTCGGCGTATGCGGATAACTCTTAAACTAGATCTGGGCCACTTCTAGTTTTTCTTGTGCCAGCAAGACGATAGAATGAGCTTCAATTTGATATATAGGAAAGCTGGTAAAAAGTAACAGAAGCCATCGAAATTTTTCCGCCAATGTCTAAGTCGGCAACCACAATTATTAAAGATTTTTATTTCCGGCGCGCTGTAATTGACAGTTTGGGCTTGTCGCTTTAAAAACGAATAACTCTTGAACCAAATCTGGGCCACTTCTAATTCTTTTTGGGCCAGCAAGAAGATAGAATGAGCTTCATTTTGATATATATGAAAGTCGCTTAAAATTAAAAGAAGCCATCGTAATGTTTCCCTCAAGACCATCCCGACCAATTAATAATAAAGTATTCTATTTTTAGCGCGCTGTGTAATTATAAACAATATGGGCTTGTCGCTTTAAAAGCGAATAACTCTTGAACCAGATCTGGGCCACTTCTAATTTTTTTTGGGCCAGCAAGAGTATAGAATGAGCTTCATTTTGATATATAGGAAAGCCGGTTAAAATGAAAAGTCACCGAAACTTTCCCCCAAGTGAATGTGGTGATAGCTTCACAGTTTCGGCGTATGCGAATAATTCTTAAACCAGATCTGGGCGACTTCTAGTTTTTCTTGCGCCAGCAAGACGATAAAATGTGCCTCAATTTGATATATAGGAAAGCTGGTAAAAAATAATAGAAGCCATCGAAATTTTTCCCCAAAGTCTAAGTCGACAACCACAATTATTAAAGATTTTTATTTCCGGCGCGCTGTAATTGACAGTTTGGGCTTGTCGCTTTAAAAACGAATAACTCTTGAACCAAATCTGGGCCACTTCTAATTTTTTTGGGCCAGCAAGAGGATAGAATGAGCTTCATTTTGATATATATGAAAGCCGCTTAAAATTAAAAGAAGCCATCGTAATGTTTCCCCCAAGACCATCCCGACGAATTAATAATAAAGTATTCTATTTTTAGCGCGCTGTGTAATTATAAACAATATGGGCTTCTCGCTTTAAAAGCGAATAACTCTTGAACCAGATCTGGGCCACTTCTAATTTTTTTGGGCCAGCAAGAGGATAGAATGAGCTTCATTTTGATATATAGGAAAGCCGGTTAAAATGAAAAGAAGTCACCGAAATTTTCCCCCCAAGTGAATGTGGTGATAGCTTCACAGTTTCGGCGTATGCGATAACTCTTAAACCAGATCTGGGCCACTTCTAGTTTTTCTTGGGCCAGCAAGACGATACAATGAGCTTCAATTTGATATATAGGAAAGCTGGTAAAAAATAACAGAAGCTATCGAAATTTTCCCCCAAAGTCTAAGTCGGCAACCACAATTATTAAAGATTTTTATTTCCGGCGCGCTGTAATTGACAGTTTGGGCTTGTCGCTTTAAAAACGAATAACTCTTGAACCAAATCTGGGCCACTTCTAATTCTTTTTGGGCCAGCAAGAAGATAGAATGAGCTTCATTTTGATATATATGAAAGCCGCTTAAAATTAAAAGAAGCCATCGTAATGTTTCCCCCAAGACCATCCCGACCAATTAATAATAAAGTATTCTATTTTTAGCGCGCTGTGTAATTATAAACAATATGGGCTTGTCGCTTTAAAAGCGAATAACTCTTGAACCAGATCTGGGCCACTTCTAATTGTTTTTGGGCCAGCAAGAGAATAGAATGAGCTTCATTTTGATATATAGGAAAGCCGGTTAAAATGAAAAGAAGTCACCGAAATTTTCCCCCCAAGTGAATGTGGTGATAGCTTCACAGTTTCGGCGTATCGGGATAACTCTTAAACCAGATCTGGGCCACTTCTAGTTTTTCTTGGGCCAGCAAGACGATAGAATGAGCTTCAATTTGATATATAGGAAAGCTGGTAAAAAGTAACACAAGCCATCGAAATTTTCCCCCCAATGTCTAAGTCGGCAACCACAATTATTAAAGATTTTTATTTCCGGCGCGCTGTAATTGACAGTTTGGGCTTGTCGCTTTAAAAGCGAATAACTCTTGAACCAAATCTGGGCCACTTCTAATTCTTTTTGGGCCAGCAAGAAGATAGAATGAGCTTCATTTTGATATATATGAAAGTCGCTTAAAATTAAAAGAAGCCATCGTAATGTTTCCCCCAAGACCATCCCGACCAATTAATAATAAAGTATTCTATTTTTAGCGCGCTGTGTAATTATAAACAATATGGGCTTGTCGCTTTAAAAGCGAATAACTCTTGAACCAGATCTGGGCCACTTCTAATTTTTTTTGGGCCAGCAAGAGAATAGAATGAGCTTCATTTTGATATATAGGAAAGCCGGTTAAAATGAAAAGAAGTCACCGCAATTTTCCCCCCAAGTGAATGTGGTGATAGCTTCACAGTTTCGGCGTATGCGGATAACTCTTAAACTAGATCTGGGCCACTTCTAGTTTTTCTTGGGCCAGCAAGACGATAGAATGAGCTTCAATTTGATATATAGGAAAGCTGGTAAAAAGTAACAGAAGCCATCGAAATTTTTCCGCCAATGTCTAAGTCGGCAACCACAATTATTAAAGATTTTTATTTCCGGCGCGCTGTAATTGACAGTTTGGGCTTGTCGCTTTAAAAACGAATAACTCTTGAACCAAATCTGGGCCACTTCTAATTCTTTTTGGGCCAGCAAGAAGATAGAATGAGCTTCATTTTGATATATATGAAAGTCGCTTAAAATTAAAAGAAGCCATCGTAATGTTTCCCTCAAGACCATCCCGACGAATTAATAATAAAGTATTCTATTTTTAGCGCGCTGTGTAATTATAAACAATATGGGCGTCTCGCTTTAAAAGCGAATAACTCTTGAACCAGATCTGGGCCACTTCTAATTTTTTTTGGCCAGCAAGAGGATAGAATGAGCTTCATTTTGATATATAGGAAAGCCGGTTAAAATGAAAAGAAGTCACCGAAATTTTCCCCCCAAGTGAATGTGGTGATAGCTTCACAGTTTCGGCGTATGCGAATAACTCTTAAACCAGATCTGGGCCACTTCTAGTTTTTCTTGGGCCAGCAAGACGATACAATGAGCTTCAATTTGATATATAGGAAAGCTGGTAAAAAATAACAGAAGCTATCGAAATTTTTCCCCCAAAGTCTAAGTCGGCAACCACAATTATTAAAGATTTTTATTTCCGGCGCGCTGTAATTGACAGTTTGGGCTTGTCGCTTTAAAAACGAATAACTCTTGAACCAAATCTGGGCCACTTCTAATTTTTTTGGGCCAGCAAGAGGATAGAATGAGCTTCATTTTGATATATATGAAAGCCGCTTAAAATTAAAAGAAGCCATCGTAATGTTTCCCCCAAGACCATCCCGACGAATTAATAATAAAGTATTCTATTTTTAGCGCGCTGTGTAATTATAAACAATATGGGCGTCTCGCTTTAAAAGCGAATAACTCTTGAACCAGATCTGGGCCACTTCTAATTTTTCTTGGGCCAGCAAGAGGATAGAATGAGCTTCATTTTGATATATAGGAAAGCCGGTTAAAATGAAAAGAAGTCACCGAAATTTTCCCCCCAAGTGAATGTGGTGATAGCTTCACAGTTTCGGCGTATGCGAATAACTCTTAAACCAGATCTGGGCCACTTCTAGTTTTTCTTGGGCCAGCAAGACGATACAATGAGCTTCAATTTGATATATAGGAAAGCTGGTAAAAAATAACAGAAGCTATCGAAATTTTCCCCCAAAGTCTAAGTCGGCAACCACAATTATTAAAGATTTTTATTTCCGGCGCGCTGTAATTGACAGTTTGGGCTTGTCGCTTTAAAAGCGAATAACTCTTGAACCAAATCTGGGCCACTTCTAATTTTTTTTGGGCCAGCAAGAAGATAGAATGAGCTTCATTTTGATATATATGAAAGCCGCTTAAAATTAAAAGAAGCCATCGTAATGTTTCCCCCAAGACCATCCCGACCAATTAATAATAAAGTATTCTATTTTTAGCGCGCTGTGTAATTATAAACAATATGGGCTTGTCGCTTTAAAAGCGAATAACTCTTGAACCAGATCTGGGCCACTTCTAATTTTTTTGGGCCAGCAAGAGAATAGAATGAGCTTCATTTTGATATATAGGAAAGCCGGTTAAAATGAAAAGAAGTCACCGAAATTTTCCCCCCAAGTGAATGTGGTGATAGCTTCACAGTTTCGGCGTATCGGGATAACTCTTAAACCAGATCTGGGCCACTTCTAGTTTTTCTTGGGCCAGCAAGACGATAGAATGAGCTTCAATTTGATATATAGGAAAGCTGGTAAAAAGTAACACAAGCCATCGAAATTTTCCCCCCAATGTCTAAGTCGGCAACCACAATTATTAAAGATTTTTATTTCCGGCGCGCTGTAATTGACAGTTTGGGCTTGTCGCTTTAAAAACGAATAACTCTTGAACCAAATCTGGGCCACTTCTAATTCTTTTTGGGCCAGCAAGAAGATAGAATGAGCTTCATTTTGATATATATGAAAGCCGCTTAAAGTTAAAAGAAGCCATCGTAATGTTTCCCCCAAGACCATCCCGACCAATTAATAATAAAGTATTCTATTTTTAGCGCGCTGTGTAATTATAAACAATATGGGCTTGTCGCTTTAAAAGCGAATAACTCTTGAACCAGATCTGGGCCACTTCTAATTTTTTTTGGGCCAGCAAGAGAATAGAATGAGCTTCATTTTGATATATAGGAAAGCCGGTTAAAATGAAAAGAAGTCACCGAAATTTTCCCCCCAAGTGAATGTGGTGATAGCTTCACAGTTTCGGCGTATCGGGATAACTCTTAAACCAGATCTGGGCCACTTCTAGTTTTTCTTGGGCCAGCAAGACGATAGAATGAGCTTCAATTTGATATATAGGAAAGCTGGTAAAAAGTAACAGAAGCCATCGAAATTTTCCCCCCAAAGTCTAAGTCGGCAACCACAATTATTAAAGATTTTTATTTCCGGCGCGCTGTAATTGACAGTTTGGGCTTGTCGCTTTAAAAGCGAATAACTCTTGAACCAAATCTGGGCCACTTCTAATTTTTTTTGGGCCAGCAAGAAGATAGAATGAGCTTCATTTTGATATATATGAAAGCCGCTTAAAATTAAAAGAAGCCATCGTAATGTTTCCCCCAAGACCATCCCGACCAATTAATAATAAAGTATTCTATTTTTAGCGCGCTGTGTAATTATAAACAATATGGGCGTCTCGCTTTAAAAGCGAATAACTCTTGAACCAGATCTGGGCCACTTCTAATTTTTCTTGGGCCAGCAAGAGGATAGAATGAGCTTCATTTTGATATATAGGAAAGCCGGTTAAAATGAAAAGAAGTCACCGAAATTTTCCCCCCAAGTGAATGTGGTGATAGCTTCACAGTTTCGGCGTATGCGAATAACTCTTAAACCAGATCTGGGCCACTTCTAGTTTTTCTTGGGCCAGCAAGACGATAGAATGAGCTTCAATTTGATATATAGGAAAGCTGGTAAAAAGTAACAGAAGCCATCGAAATTTTTCCGCCAATGTCTAAGTCGGCAACCACAATTATTAAAGATTTTTATTTCCGGCGCGCTGTAATTGACAGTTTGGGCTTGTCGCTTTAAAAACGAATAACTCTTGAACCAAATCTGGGCCACTTCTAATTCTTTTTGGGCCAGCAACAGGATAGAATGAGCTTCATTTTGATGTATAGGATAGCCGCTTAAAATTAAAAGAAGCCATCGTAATGTTTCCCCCAAGACCATCTCGACGAATTAATAATAAAGTATTCTATTTCTAGCGCGCTGTGTAATTATAAACAATATGGGCTTGTCGCTTTAAAAGCGAATAACTCTTGAACCAGATCTGGGCCACTTCTAATTTTTTTTGGGCCAGCAAGAGAATAGAATGAGCTTCATTTTGATATATAGGAAAGCCGGTTAAAATGAAAAGAAGTCACCGAAATTTTCCCCCCAAGTGAATGTGGTGATAGCTTCACAGTTTCGGCGTATGCGGATAACTCTTAAACTAGATCTGGGCCACTTCTAGTTTTTCTTGTGCCAGCAAGACGATAGAATGAGCTTCAATTTGATATATAGGAAAGCTGGTAAAAAGTAACAGAAGCCATCGAAATTTTTTCGCCAATGTCTAAGTCGGCAACCACAATTATTAAAGATTTTTATTTCCGGCGCGCTGTAATTGACAGTTTGGGCTTGTCGCTTTAAAAACGAATAACTCTTGAACCAAATCTGGGCCACTTCTAATTCTTTTTGGGCCAGCAACAGGATAGAATGAGCTTCATTTTGATGTATAGGATAGCCGCTTAAAATTAAAAGAAGCCATCGTAATGTTTCCCCCAAGACCATCTCGACGAATTAATAATAAAGTATTCTATTTCTAGCGCGCTGTGTAATTATAAACAATATGGGCTTGTCGCTTTAAAAGCGAATAACTCTTGAACCAGATCTGGGCCACTTCTAATTTTTTTTGGGCCAGCAAGAGAATAGAATGAGCTTCATTTTGATATATAGGAAAGCCGGTTAAAATGAAAAGAAGTCACCGAAATTTTTCCCCCAAGTGAATGTGGTGATAGCTTCACAGTTTCGGCGTATGCGGATAACTCTTAAACTAGATCTGGGCCACTTCTAGTTTTTCTTGTGCCAGCAAGACGATAGAATGAGCTTCAATTTGATATATAGGAAAGCTGGTAAAAAGTAACAGAAGCCATCGAAATTTTTCCGCCAATGTCTAAGTCGGCAACCACAATTATTAAAGATTTTTATTTCCGGCGCGCTGTAATTGACAGTTTGGGCTTGTCGCTTTAAAAACGAATAACTCTTGAACCAAATCTGGGCCACTTCTAATTCTTTTTGGGCCAGCAAGAAGATAGAATGAGCTTCATTTTGATATATATGAAAGTCGCTTAAAATTAAAAGAAGCCATCGTAATGTTTCCCTCAAGACCATCCCGACCAATTAATAATAAAGTATTCTATTTTTAGCGCGCTGTGTAATTATAAACAATATGGGCTTGTCGCTTTAAAAGCGAATAACTCTTGAACCAGATCTGGGCCACTTCTAATTTTTTTTGGGCCAGCAAGAGAATAGAATGAGCTTCATTTTGATATATAGGAAAGCCGGTTAAAATGAAAAGAAGTCACCGAAATTTTCCCCCAAGTGAATGTGGTGATAGCTTCACAGTTTCGGCGTATGCGAATAACTCTTAAACCAGATCTGGGCCACTTCTAGTTTTTCTTGGGCCAGCAAGACGATACAATGAGCTTCAATTTGATATATAGGAAAGCTGGTAAAAAATAACAGAAGCTATCGAAATTTTCCCCCAAAGTCTAAGTCGGCAACCACAATTATTAAAGATTTTTATTTCCGGCGCGCTGTAATTGACAGTTTGGGCTTGTCGCTTTAAAAGCGAATAACTCTTGAACCAAATCTGGGCCACTTCTAATTTTTTTGGGCCAGCAAGAGGATAGAATGAGCTTCATTTTGATATATATGAAAGCCGCTTAAAATTAAAAGAAGCCATCGTAATGTTTCCCCCAAGACCATCCCGACGAATTAATAATAAAGTATTCTATTTTTAGCGCGCTGTGTAATTATAAACAATATGGGCGTCTCGCTTTAAAAGCGAATAACTCTTGAACCAGATCTGGGCCACTTCTAATTTTTCTTGGGCCAGCAAGAGGATAGAATGAGCTTCATTTTGATATATAGGAAAGCCGGTTAAAATGAAAAGAAGTCACCGAAATTTTCCCCCCAAGTGAATGTGGTGATAGCTTCACAGTTTCGGCGTATGCGAATAACTCTTAAACCAGATCTGGGCCACTTCTAGTTTTTCTTGTGCCAGCAAGACGATAGAATGAGCTTCAATTTGATATATAGGAAAGCTGGTAAAAAGTAACAGAAGCCATCGAAATTTTTCCGCCAATGTCTAAGTCGGCAACCACAATTATTAAAGATTTTTATTTCCGGCGCGCTGTAATTGACAGTTTGGGCTTGTCGCTTTAAAAACGAATAACTCTTGAACCAAATCTGGGCCACTTCTAATTCTTTTTGGGCCAGCAAGAAGATAGAATGAGCTTCATTTTGATATATATGAAAGCCGCTTAAAATTAAAAGAAGCCATCGTAATGTTTCCCCCAAGACCATCCCGACCAATTAATAATAAAGTATTCTATTTTTAGCGCGCTGTGTAATTATAAACAATATGGGCTTGTCGCTTTAAAAGCGAATAACTCTTGAACCAGATCTGGGCCACTTCTAATTTTTTTTGGGCCAGCAAGAGAATAGAATGAGCTTCATTTTGATATATAGGAAAGCCGGTTAAAATGAAAAGAAGTCACCGAAATTTTCCCCCCAAGTGAATGTGGTGATAGCTTCACAGTTTCGGCGTATGCGGATAACTCTTAAACTAGATCTGGGCCACTTCTAGTTTTTCTTGGGCCAGCAAGACGATAGAATGAGCTTCAATTTGATATATAGGAAAGCTGGTAAAAAGTAACAGAAGCCATCGAAATTTTTTCGCCAATGTCTAAGTCGGCAACCACAATTATTAAAGATTTTTATTTCCGGCGCGCTGTAATTGACAGTTTGGGCTTGTCGCTTTAAAAACGAATAACTCTTGAACCAAATCTGGGCCACTTCTAATTCTTTTTGGGCCAGCAAGAAGATAGAATGAGCTTCATTTTGATATATATGAAAGCCGCTTAAAATTAAAAGAAGCCATCGTAATGTTTCCCCCAAGACCATCCCGACCAATTAATAATAAAGTATTCTATTTTTAGCGCGCTGTGTAATTATAAACAATATGGGCTTGTCGCTTTAAAAGCGAATAACTCTTGAACCAGATCTGGGCCACTTCTAATTTTTGTTGGGCCAGCAAGAGAATAGAATGAGCTTCATTTTGATATATAGGAAAGCCGGTTAAAATGAAAAGAAGTCACCGAAATTTTCCCCCCAAGTGAATGTGGTGATAGCTTCACAGTTTCGGCGTATGCGGATAACTCTTAAACTAGATCTGGGCCACTTCTAGTTTTTCTTGTGCCAGCAAGACGATAGAATGAGCTTCAATTTGATATATAGGAAAGCTGGTAAAAAGTAACAGAAGCCATCGAAATTTTTCCGCCAATGTCTAAGTCGGCAACCACAATTATTAAAGATTTTTATTTCCGGCGCGCTGTAATTGACAGTTTGGGCTTGTCGCTTTAAAAGCGAATAACTCTTGAACCAAATCTGGGCCACTTCTAATTCTTTTTGGGCCAGCAACAGGATAGAATGAGCTTCATTTTGATATATATGAAAGCCGCTTAAAATTAAAAGAAGCCATCGTAATGTTTCCCCCAAGACCATCCCGACGAATTAATAATAAAGTATTCTATTTTTAGCGCGCTGTGTAATTATAAACAATATGGGCGTCTCGCTTTAAAAGCGAATAACTCTTGAACCAGATCTGGGCCACTTCTAATTTTTTTTGGGCCAGCAAGAGGATAGAATGAGCTTCATTTTGATATATAGGAAAGCCGGTTAAAATGAAAAGAAGTCACCGAAATTTTTCCCCCAAGTGAATGTGGTGATAGCTTCACAGTTTCGGCGTATGCGGATAACTCTTAAACCAGATCTGGGCCACTTCTAGTTTTTCTTGGGCCAGCAAGACGATAGAATGAGCTTCAATTTGATATATAGGAAAGCTGGTAAAAAGTAACAGAAGCCATCGAAATTTTTCCCCCAATGTCTAAGTCGGCAACCACAATTATTAAAGATTTTTATTTCCGGCGCGCTGTAATTGACAGTTTGGGCTTGTCGCTTTAAAAACGAATAACTCTTGAACCAAATCTGGGCCACTTCTAATTCTTTTTGGGCCAGCAAGAGGATAGAATGAGCTTCATTTTGATATATAGGATAGCCGCTTAAAATTAAAAGAAGCCATCGTAATGTTTCCCCCAAGACCATCCCGACGAATTAATAATAAAGTATTCTATTTTTAGCGCGCTGTGTAATTATAAACAATATGGGCTTGTCGCTTTAAAAGCGAATAACTCTTGAACCAGATCTGGGCCACTTCTAATTTTTTTTGGGCCAGCAAGAGAATAGAATGAGCTTCATTTTGATATATAGGAAAGCCGGTTAAAATGAAAAGAAGTCACCGAAATTTTCCCCCCAAGTGAATGTGGTGATAGCTTCACAGTTTCGGCGTATCGGGATAACTCTTAAACCAGATCTGGGCCACTTCTAGTTTTTCTTGGGCCAGCAAGACGATAGAATGAGCTTCAATTTGATATATAGGAAAGCTGGTAAAAAGTAACACAAGCCATCGAAATTTTCCCCCCAATGTCTAAGTCGGCAACCACAATTATTAAAGATTTTTATTTCCGGCGCGCTGTAATTGACAGTTTGGGCTTGTCGCTTTAAAAGCGAATAACTCTTGAACCAAATCTGGGCCACTTCTAATTTTTTTGGGCCAGCAAGAAGATAGAATGAGCTTCATTTTGATATATATGAAAGCCGCTTAAAATTAAAAGAAGCCATCGTAATGTTTCCCCCAAGACCATCCCGACCAATTAATAATAAAGTATTCTATTTTTAGCGCGCTGTGTAATTATAAACAATATGGGCTTGTCGCTTTAAAAGCGAATAACTCTTGAACCAGATCTGGGCCACTTCTAATTTTTTTTGGGCCAGCAAGAGAATAGAATGAGCTTCATTTTGATATATAGGAAAGCCGGTTAAAATGAAAAGAAGTCACCGAAATTTTCCCCCCAAGTGAATGTGGTGATAGCTTCACAGTTTCGGCGTATCGGGATAACTCTTAAACCAGATCTGGGCCACTTCTAGTTTTTCTTGGGCCAGCAAGACGATAGAATGAGCTTCAATTTGATATATAGGAAAGCTGGTAAAAAGTAACAGAAGCCATCGAACTTTTTCCCCCAATGTCTAAGTCGGCAACCACAATTATTAAAGATTTTTATTTCCGGCGCGCTGTAATTGACAGTTTGGGCTTGTCGCTTTAAAAACGAATAACTCTTGAACCAAATCTGGGCCACTTCTAATTCTTTTTGGGCCAGCAAGAAGATAGAATGAGCTTCATTTTGATATATATGAAAGCCGCTTAAAATTAAAAGAAGCCATCGTAATGTTTCCCCCAAGACCATCCCGACCAATTAATAATAAAGTATTCTATTTTTAGCGCTGTGTAATTATAAACAATATGGGCTTGTCGCTTTAAAAGCGAATAACTCTTGAACCAGATCTGGGCCACTTCTAATTTTTTTTGGACCAGCAAGAGAATAGAATGAGCTTCATTTTGATATATAGGAAAGCCGGTTAAAATGAAAAGAAGTCACCGAAATTTTCCCCCCAAGTGAATGTGGTGATAGCTTCACAGTTTCGGCGTATGCGAATAACTCTTAAACCAGATCTGGGCCACTTCTAGTTTTTCTTGGCCAGCAAGACGATAGAATGAGCTTCAATTTGATATATAGGAAAGCTGGTAAAAAGTAACAGAAGCTATCGAAATTTTCCCCCCAATGTCTAAGTCGGCAACCACAATTATTAAAGATTTTTATTTCCGGCGCGCTGTAATTGACAGTTTGGGCTTGTCGCTTTAAAAACTTGAATAACTCTTGAACCAAATCTGGGCCACTTCTAATTTTTTTGGGCCAGCAAGAGGATAGAATGAGCTTCATTTTGATGTATAGGATAAGCCGCTTAAAATTAAAAGAAGCCATCGTAATGTTTCCCCCAAGACCATCTCGACGAATTAATAATAAAGTATTCTATTTCTAGCGCGCTGTGTAATTATAAACAATATGGGCTTGTCGCTTTAAAAGCGAATAACTCTTGAACCAGATCTGGGCCACTTCTAATTTTTTTGGGCCAGCAAGAGATAGAATGAGCTTCATTTTGATATATAGGAAAGCCGGTTAAAAGTAACAGAAGCCATGAAAAGTCTAAGTCGGCAACCACAATTATTAAAGATTTTTATTTCCGGCGCGCTGTAATTGACAGTTTGGGCTTGTCGCTT
>CAXIUP010000243.1:0-44933 GCA_964035015.1 Corallium rubrum | reverse complement strand
CATGGATACTCTATTACAAGAGCCTGACATGACTGAACATGCTGATAAGATAATTAGTTTTGCACCAGGTGAAGGAAATAGACCACTTGGTATATTTATTGACAAAGACTCGGAATTTTTATCTTTCCCTTCTATATATTGTGGTAAACGTCGATCTGATAATAGTGAAAGACTTGTACCAGTTCACTATAGTACAATTTGTAAATGGGAGTTGCGAAGTAAAGATCGACGAGTTGCACAGAGTGTGCCAAATATTTTCTATAAATTAAAAAAGCTACAAATAAAGCAAATTCAAGGAAGTGCAACATTATCATTGCGTAAGTGTAAAACGAAAGGCAAAACATACACAGCAGGAGATTTAAAATCAGAAAATTCTGTAAATAAGCTAATTAATTTAGATGAGGGATTCAGAGTACTTAGAAATTTGCGAGGCTCACCTCCTTACTTTGAGAGATGTAAAAAAGACTTATTTGCAATGATCCGACAACTTGGTAAACCCACTTGGTTTTGTTCATTCTCCGCTGCAGAAACTAGATGGATACATTTGTTAAAAATTCTTGGTCGTCTTGTGGATAATAAAGAGTATACTGATAATGAAATCAAAGAAATGAGTTGGCAAAAGAAATCAGATTTAATACAAAAAGATCCAGTGACATGTGCACGAAATTTTGAACATATGGTCCAATTGTTTCTTCACAATTTTATCAAAAGCTCACTTAATCCAATAGGAGAAGTTGTTGATTTTTTTTATCGAGTTGAATTCCAACAACGTGGATCACCACATATACATGGCTTATTTTGGATAAAAGATGCTCCGGAGTATGGCAAAGATTCTCTTGATGACATTGCTAAATTTGTAGATAACTATACCTCGTGTAAAGCTAACTCTGATGACTTGGGTGATCTAGTAAATTTACAGAGACATAGGCACTCTAAAACTTGCAAAAAAAAGGGTCGTAAAATATGTAGGTTTAATTTTCCTTTGCCTCCAATGCCAAGAACAATGATTTTACAACCTCTGCCTATAACTGATTTAGATGAACAAATTGCAGTTGCATTAAACAAAGATTTACAGAGAATCCATAGTTTGTTAGATTCCCTAAAACCTGATGAGCCACTAATTTTTACTGAATTTCTTGAAAAGTTAGAATTATCTGAAAATCAGTATTTGAAGGCTATTAGACTTTCTCTTAAACATGATACTCTACTGCTAAAACGATCCCCTTCTGAGATTAGAATAAATTGTTACAATCCAAATTTGTTAAAAGCTTGGCAGGCAAATATGGACATCCAGTATATATTAGACCCCTATGCTTGTGCTGTCTATATTCTTTCGTACATCACAAAAGGTCAACGAGGAATGAGCAAGTTACTGAGGAAAGCTTGTGATGAGGCAAAAGAAGGCAATAAAAATATTGTGAACAGAATCAGACATATTGGCAATAAATTTCTCAATGCTGTTGAGATAAGTGCACAGGAAGCTGTATATTTAGTTTTGCAAATGCCTTTAAGAAGATCATCTCGTGAATTTCAATTTCTTAATACTTCTCACCCAGATGAAAGAACATTTTTACTGAAAGATATGGAAAAGATTAAAGATCTCCCAGACAATTCTGCTGACATAGAATCAGATAACCTGATTAAAAGGTACCAAAGAAGACCAAAACAGTTAGAAAATGTGTGTTTGGCAGACTTTGCTGCATGGTATAATTGCAAGCGAGACAATAATTCAAAGAAAACACAAAAATGTAAGCCAAATTCATCATCTGATGACTATCTTTTGGAAAATGATTTTAATGAGAATGTTGATGATGATCTCTCTGACAATAATGAAACAATATGTGAAGATGATCAATATGAATTAAAAGGAGGAATGATACTTGTTAAGAGACGAAGACCAAAAATCATTCGATCAGTAAGATTTAATAAGAACAAAGATCCTGAAAATCATTATAGGGAACAAATAATGCTTTATACTTCATGGAGAAATGAAAACAAAGATCTCTTGCAAAATGTAGAAACATACCAAGAAAGATTTGAACTTCTTAAAGATCTTATAGAAAAAAACCGAAAACAATATGAGAATCACACTGAAGTTCTTGATCAGGCCATTGAGAATGTTGAAAATGAAGAGCTTGCTAATGTCGCTCCTAATGCACAACACAGAGATGAACAAGATGAGCAAATAGGCTCAAAAGCTAGCGAATTATTTGGATGTTTTGATCCTGGTAAAGATAAGCAACATATTGAATATGACTTGATGGATGATATTGGTATTTATCCTAGAACAAATGATAATGAAGAACTTCTTATGAAACGATTGAAGGATGAAGACTTTAGAAAACTTGTCCAATCACTAAATATTGAGCAAAAGAGTTCTTTTACCATGTACTCCATTCTATTAAAACTAGTCATCAACCATTAAGACTTTTTTTAAGTGGTGGTGCTGGTGCTGGCAAAAGTACAGTAACAAATGCTCTGTATGAAGCTCTTATTAGATATTTAAGCACTCAGCCTGGGAGCAATCCAGATGATATCAGTGTTATGAAAGTAGCACCTACAGGAAAAGCTGCATTTAATATAAGAGGAAACACACTTCATTCTGCTTTTAAAATTCCTGCTAACAGAGGATTTAATTACTGCACGCTTGATAGAGACAGATTAAATACTATAAGATCTCAACTAGGTAAACTTCAAGTCATATTCATTGATGAGGTTTCAATGGTTGGTAGTGGAATGTTTAATTTTCTTAACTTGAGATTACAACAGATAATGGGTACAAAAGAACCATTTGGTGGACTTAGCATTATAACTGTTGGTGACTTGTTTCAATTAAAACCAGTCTTTGATCACTGGATATTTGAGAACTCAAAAGAAGGATATAATTCATTAGCAACAAACATTTGGCAGCAATATTTTGAGATGTTTGAGTTATCACAGATTATGAGACAAAAAGATAAAGAATTTGCGGAAATTTTAAATCGCATTAGGGAAGGAAACCACACTCAACATGACATTGAAATTATGAAAGAGAGAATTTTGAAATTAAGCCCTGCACATCGTGATTATCCTATGACTGTCACTCACTTGTTTAGTACTAACATGGCTGTAGACCAACATAATCAAGAAATTATTAATAAATCTCTAAATGAAAAAGCTAAGGTAAAAGCAATAGATATCATACTTGGAGATTTATCCGATGAATTACAAGAAAGAATGAAGAAACAAATTCCAAATGATCCCACAAAAAACATGGGTTTGTTTACAGTCTGTGCCATACTTCAAGGGGCAAAATATGATCTTACAACAAATGTATCTGTTGTTGATGGAATGACTAATGGAGCAGAGTGTATAATTTAAAAAATTGATTATAGAGTTCCAGGCTCATTAAGACCAAGTATTATTTGGGTTTCATTCCAAGAAAATAATATTGGAAACGAATATCGTAGAGAATACTCCCACCTTTACAATAACACTGTTGAGAAAAATTGGGTTCCAATCTTGGAAATCACACGACAGTTTAGAAAACATCAAATACAAGTTCTCCGTAGACAGTTTCCTTTAAGACCAGCTGCAGCTAAAACTATTCATCGTTGTCAAGGTGATACTATCAATGAAGCAGTTGTTGATCTGCCATCAAGTAAACGAGAACACATGCATTATGTTGCTCTAAGTAGACTGAGAAGCATATCCGTATTACATATCCTTAATTTGAATGAAAACAAAATAGCTGTTAGTAAGAAAGTACAAGAGGAAATGTTAAGATTAAGAACAAGTGCATCACTAAATAGTCACATTCCTTTTCTCTACAAATTAGATACCAATGAGATAAGCACTTTTAAAATATTATTCCACAATGTAAGATCCTTACACCTGCATATTGCTGATGTTGCAAGTGATTACAATGTACAAGCAGCTAGTGTAAATATTTTTGTAGAAACCGCTTTGTGCAGCAATGACAACAATGAATTATATAATCTTCCTGGTTCTCAGCTTTTCAGAAATGATTTTCTGCCACAAAGTACTACAAGAACACCATATGGAACTGCTGTTTATTTAAAAAATAATCTACAATGTGTGTCTGAACCCTTGAGGTGTAACCATAATGATGTTGAAATAACAGTTATAAAAGTTGATCAGCCAGTTTACAATTTACACATTGTTGGAATTTATCGCTCAAAATCGAAAGTAAAGATTTCTAAATTAATTGATGCATTAAAATTTCTTCATGAGAATATTTTAAAACATTGTGATACCCCTGTTATTATGCGTGGTGATTTTAATATAAATTTAATGGAAAATTCCTCTGAGAAAAAAGCTCTTTCTAAATATCTTAGTGAACAAGAACATTATGCACAGCTTGTTAATGAAGTAACAACTGACTATAAAACTCAAATTGATCATATTTACACAAATATTCCTCATAGAATTTGCTGTAGTGGTGCTCTTGAATCTTACTTTAGTGATCATAAACCTATCTTTGCATCTGTGGCATGATTCGTTTACTTAGAATATGATAAATTAACAAAAAAATGTACATAGCCATAAGAGAGCAATTAAATACCATAGAGTGAACAGTACATGTATACTAAACAGTATTTAAAAATTCCTAAAATTTATTTGTCAATCGTTTTCTCCAAATACAAACAAGTCACCTCAACCACTTCCCCAGCCAAGTGGCAGGGGTAAAGAAACAACTATTGGATAGGGGACTGGAGGCTGAACTATAGCTGCCTCCTCTTTCCACTGGCAGGAACAAGGTGTGTTATAGGTAAGTCTTCTTTTAGTTATTTACCCCCTTTAACGTTTACCATTCCCATTCACTTAGTGTCGCATAATCTGATTAAAAATAATTTACTGATTAACTGACTAATTTTATCAATTTACATTCCAGCTAAAAAGTTGAAAAATGGTTCACGATTGGTAATCAACCTACTAACTCTAAAAGAGTGAAAATCAAGCGTACATCCTCAGCAAGTTTTATTCAGTTGGACGTCAACTAAAGTCATGTTACTGTACTTGTCAAATGGCGATGGACTCTGCCTATGGATGAATGTCTCTCATGTTACCATGCGACAAACTAATACGCCTCAAAGCAGTTATAAAAGACCCTTTATTTACAAGTAATATTTGGCATTTCACTTGATTAAACTGGATGTTCTATAGATGTTCGTCGCAACTAAAGTCATGTCGAAACCAGTATACTGTACTTGTCAAATGGTGATGGCTCTGCCTATGGATGAATGTCTCTCATATTACAATAAATGCTCTGTGCAAACAGTCTGCATATACTGTAGATGCCCATTGCAGATCATAAACCTTCAAAGGATAAAAAAAAGTGTACCATTCATGTGCTGTACAGCAATGACAAAGATGACCAATCAACCTGAAAGATTGTGGATTGTGCCTATATAAACTTTAAGATTAAATCCTACGATTCATTCCATTTAAAAACTACCGACTATATACAGATGAAGGATTAGTCAACACTAATCATGTAATGACACATTTTATTCCTTACTGACTACTCAGGAAAGCAAAATAACATTCCACATGTTCCAACAGAACGAGGAAAATTTTAGCTCTACTAATTAATGCTGGATTAACTGTTTATCAATAATGTAAAATAGAACTAATACAGCAGTTAAATTGAAACATGTAACTATCAGAAAGATTTTTTCATGTTGTTTCCTCAAGACTTTTCATTGAATTGTACAATGTATTACATGTACATGTATCATCAAATTTAAAGCAAAACAAATCATTTGAAATGTAAAAAGCTCAAGTGTTTTTTTATGTTGAAATACAGTACTGTTAATTGCTCTACGAAACTTTGCACTATCCTTGGGTTCTAGTCTTAGTCAACCTCTGTGATAATGAACTCAGTATCTCAGTTTTCTTAGACAACCTCTGTGATAATGAACTCAGTATCTCAGTTTTCTTAGACAACCTCTGTGATAATGAACTCAGTATCTCAGTTTTCTTAGTCAACCTCTGTGATAATGAACTCAGTATCTCAGTTTTCTTAGACAACCTCTGTGATAATGAACTCAGAATCTCAGTTTTCTTAGACAACCTCTGTGATAATGAACTCAGTATCTCAGTTTTCTTAGACAAGGTCTGTGATAATGAACTCAGTATCTCAGTTTTCTTAGACAACCTCTGTGATAATGAACTCAGTATCTCAGTTTTCTTAGACGACCTCTGTCATCATGAACTCAGTATCTCAGTTTTCTTAGACAACCTCTGTGATAATGAACTCAGTATCTCAGTTTTCTTAGACAACCTCTGCGATAATGAACTAAGTATCTCAGTTTTCTTAGACAACCTCTGTGATAATGAACTCAGTATCTCAGTTTTCTTAGACAACCTCTGTGATAATGAACTCAGTATCTCAGTTTTCTTAGACAACCTCTGTGATAATGAACTCAGTATCTCAGTTTTCTTAGACAAGGTCTGTGATAATGAACTCAGTATCTCAGTTTTCTTAGTCAACCTCTGTGATAATGAACTCAGTATCTCAGTTTTCTTAGACAAGCTCTGTGATAATAAACTCAGTATCTCAGTTTTCTTAGAAAAGGTCTGTGATAATGAACTCAGTATCTCAGTTTTCTAATAGTCAACCTCTGTGATAATGAACTCAGTATCTCAGTTTTCTTAGACAAGCTCTGTGATAATGAACTCAGTGTCTCAGTTTTCTTAGACAAGGTCTGTGATATTGAACTCAGTATCTCAGTTTTTTTAGTCAACCTCTGTGATAATGAACTCAGTATCTCAGTTTTCTTAGTCAACCTCTGTGATAATGAACTCAGTATCTCAGTTTTCTTAGACAACCTCTGTGATAATGAACTCAGTATCTCAGTTTTCTTAGACAAGGTCTGTGATAATGAACTCAGTATCTCAGTTTTCTTAGTCAACCTCTGTGATAATGAACTCAGTATCTCAGTCTTCTTAGTCAACCTCTGTGATAATGAACTCAGTATCTCAGTTTTCGTAGACAACCTCTATGATAATGAACTCAGTATCTGAGTTTTCTTAGGCAACTTCTGTGATAATGAACTCAGTATCTCAGTTTTCTTAGACAACCTCTGTGATAATGAACTCAGTATCTCAGTTTTCTTAGACAAGGTCTGTGATAATGAACTCAGTATCTCAGTTTTCTTAGTCAACCTCTGTGATTATGAACTCAGTATCTCAGTTTTCTTAGACAACCTCTGTGATAATGAACTCAGTATCTCAGTTTTCTTAGTCAACCTCTGTGATAATGAACTCAGTATCTCAGTTTTCTTAGACAACCTCTGTGATAATGAACTCAGTATCTCAGTTTTCTTAGACAACCTCTGTGATAATGAACTCAGTATCTCAGTTTTCTTAGACAAGGTCTGTGATAATGAACTCAGTATCTCAGTTTTCTTAGTCAACCTCTGTGATAATGAACTCAGTATCTCAGTTTTCTTAGACAACCTCTGTGATAATGAACTCAGTATCTCAGTTTTCTTAGACAAGGTCTGTGATAATGAACTCAGTATCTCAGTTTTCTAATAGTCAACCTCTGTGATAATGAACTCAGTATCTCAGTTTTCTTAGACAAGCTCTGTGATAATGAACTCAGTGTCTCAGTTTTCTTAGACAACCTCTGTGATAATGAACTCAGTATCTCAGTTTTCTTAGACAAGGTCTGTGATAATGAACTCAGTATCCCAGTTTTCTTAGTCAACCTCTGTGATAATGAACTCAGTATCTCAGTTTTCTTAGACAAGCTCTGTGATAATAAACTCAGTATCTCAGTTTTCTTAGAAAAGGTCTGTGATAATGAACTCAGTATCTCAGTTTTCTAATAGTCAACCTCTGTGATAATGAACTCAGTATCTCAGTTTTCTTAGACAAGCTCTGTGATAATGAACTCAGTGTCTCAGTTTTCTTAGACAAGGTCTGTGATATTGAACTCAGTATCTCAGTTTTTTTAGTCAACCTCTGTGATAATGAACTCAGTATCTCAGTTTTCTTAGTCAACCTCTGTGATAATGAACTCAGTATCTCAGTTTTCTTAGACAAGCTCTGTGATAATGAACTCAGTATCTCAGTTTTCTTAGACAAGGTCTGTGATAATGAACTCAGTATCTCAGTTTTCTTAGTCAACCTCTGTGATAATGAACTCAGTATCTCAGTCTTCTTAGTCAACCTCTGTGATAATGAACTCAGTATCTCAGTTTTCTTAGACAACCTCTATGATAATGAACTCAGTATCTGAGTTTTCTTAGGCAACTTCTGTGATAATGAACTCAGTATCTCAGTTTTCTTAGTCAACCTCTGTGATAATGAACTCAGTATTTCAGTTTTCTTAGGCAATCTCTGTGATAATGAACTCAGTATTTCAGTTTTCTTAGTCAACCTCTGTGATAATGAACTCAGTATCTCAGTTTTCTTAGTCAACCTCTGTGATAATGAACTCAGTATCTCAGTTTTCTTAGACAACCTCTGTGATAATGAACTCAGTATCTCAGTTTTCTTAGACAAGGTCTGTGATAATGAACTCAGTATCTCAGTTTTCTTAGTCAACCTCTGTGATAATGAACTCAGTATCTCAGTCTTCTTAGTCAACCTCTGTGATAATGAACTCAGTATCTCAGTTTTCTTAGAAAACCTCTATGATAATGAACTCAGTATCTGAGTTTTCTTAGGCAACTTCTGTGATAATGAACTCAGTATCTCAGTTTTCTTAGTCAACCTCTGTGATAATGAACTCAGTATTTCAGTTTTCTTAGGCAATCTCTGTGATAATGAACTCAGTATTTCAGTTTTCTTAGGAAACCTCTGTGATAATGAACTCAGTATCTCAGTTTTCTTAGTCAACCTCTGTGATAATGAACTCAGTATCTCAGTTTTCTTAGACAACCTCTGTGATAATGAACTCAGTATCTCAGTTTTCTTAGACAAGTTCTGTGATAATGAACTCAGTATCTCAGTTTTCTAATAGTCAAACTCTGTGATAATGAACTCAGTGTCTCAGTTTTCTTAGACAAGGTCTGTGATAATGAACTCAGTATCTCAGTTTTCTTAGACAAGGTCTGTGATAATGAACTCAGTATCTCAGTTTTCTTAGTCAACCTCTGTGATAATGAACTCAGTATCTCAGTTTTCTTAGTCAACCTCTGTGATAATGAACTCAGTATCTCAGTTTTCTTAGTCAACCTCTGTGATAATGAACTCAGTATCTCAATTTTCTTAATCAATCTCTGTGATCATGAACTCAGTATCTCAGTTTTCTTAGAAAACCTCTGTGATAATGAACTCAGTATCTCAAATTTCTTAGACAACCTCTGTGATAATGAACTCAGTATCTCAGTTTTCTTAGACAACCTCTGTGATAATGAACTCATTATCTCAGTTTTCTTAGACAACCTCTGTGATAATGAACTCAGTATCTCAGTTTTCTTAGACAACCTCTGTGATAATGAACTCAGTATCTCAAATTTCTTAGACAACCTCTGTGATAATGAACTCAGTATCTCAGTTTTCTTAGACAACCTCTGTGATAATGAACTCAGTATCTCAGTTTTCTTAGACAACCTCTGTGATAATGAACTCAGTATCTCAGTTTTCTTAGACAACCTCTGTGATAATGAACTCAGTATCTCAGTTTTCTTAGACAACCTCTGTGATAATGAACTCAGTATCTCAATTTTCTTAGACAAGGTCTGTGATAATGAACTCCGTATCTCAGTTTTCTGAGTCAACCTCTGTGATAATGAACTCAGTATCTCAGTTTTCTTAGACAACCTCTGTGATAATTTACTCAGTATCTCAGTTTTCTTAGACAACCTCTGTGATAATGAACTCAGTATCTCAGTTTTCTTAGACAACCTCTGTGATAATGAACTCAGTATCTCAGTTTTCTTAGACAACCTCTGTGATAATGAAATCAGTATCTCAGTTTTCTTAGACAACCTCTGTGATAATGAACTCAGTATCTCAGTTTTCTTAGACAAGGTCTGTGATAATGAACTCAGTATCTCAGTTTTCTTAGTCAACCTCTGTGATTATGAACTCAGTATCTCAGTTTTCTTAGACAACCTCTGTGATAATGAACTCAGTATCTCAGTTTTCTTAGACAAGCTCTGTGATAATGAACTCAGTGTCTCAGTTTTCTTAGACAAGGTCTGTGATAATGAACTCAGTATCTCAGTTTTCTTAGTCAACCTCTGTGATAATGAACTCAGTATCTCAGTTTTCTTAGTCAACCTCTGTGATAATGAACTCAGTATCTCAGTTTTCTTTGACAAGCTCTGTGATAATGAACTCAGTATCTCAGTTTTCTTAGACAAGGTCTGTGATAATGAACTCAGTATCTCAGTTTTCTTAGTCAACCTCTGTGATAATGAACTCAGTATCTCAGTTTTCTTAGTCAACCTCTGTGATAATGAACTCAGTATCTCAGTTTTCTTAGACAACCTCTGTGATAATGAACTCAGTATCTCAGTTTTCTTAGACAACCTCTGTGATAATGAACTCAGTATCTCAGTTTTCTTAGTCAACCTCTGTGATAATGAACTCAGTATCTCAGTTTTCTTAGACAACTCTGTGATAATGAACTCAGTATCTCAGTTTTCTTAGTCAACCTCTGTGATAATGAACTCAGTATCTCAGTTTTCTTAGTCAACCTCTGTGATAATGAACTCAGTATCTCAGTTTTCTTAGACAACCTCTGTGATAATGAACTCAGTATCTCAGTTTTCTTAGACAAGGTCTGTGATAATGAACTCAGTATCTCAGTTTTCTTAGTCAACCTCTGTGATAATGAACTCAGTATCTCAGTTTTCTTAGTCAACCTCTGTGATAATGAACTCAGTATCTCAGTTTTCTTAGACAAGCTCTCTGTGATAATGAACTCAGTATCTCAGTTTTCTTAGACAACCTCTGTGATAATGAACTCAGTATCTCAGTTTTCTTAGTCAACCTCTGTGATAATGAACTCAGTATCTCAGTTTTCTTAGACAACTCTGTGATAATGAACTCAGTATCTCAGTTTTCTTAGACAACCTCTGTGATAATGAACTCAGTATCTCAGTTTTCTTAGACAACCTCTGTGATAATGAACTCAGTATCTCAGTTTTCTTAGACAACCTCTGTGATAATGAACTCAGTATCTCAGTTTTCTTAGACAAGTTCTGTGATAATGAACTCAGTATCTCAGTTTTCTAATAGTCAACCTCTGTGATAATGAACTCAGTGTCTCAGTTTTCTTAGACAAGGTCTGTGATAATGAACTCAGTATCTCAGTTTTCTTAGCCAACCTCTGTGATAATGAACTCAGTATCTCAGTTTTCTTAGTCAACCTCTGTGATAATGAACTCAGTATCTCAGTTTTCTTAGTCAACCTCTGTGATAATGAACTCAGTATCTCAATTTTCTTAATCAATCTCTGTGATAATGAACTCAGTATCTCAGTTTTCTTAGACAACCTCTGTGATAATGAACTCAGTATCTCAGTTTTCTTAGACAACCTCTGTGATAATGAACTCAGTATCTCAGTTTTCTTAGACAACCTCTGTGATAATGAACTCAGTATCTCAGTTTTCTTAGACAACCTCTGTGATAATGAACTCAGTATCTCAGTTTTCTTAGACAACCTCTGTGATAATGAACTCAGTATCTCAGTTTTCTTAGACAACCTCTGTGATAATGAACTCAGTATCTCAGTTTTCTTAGACAACCTCTGTGATAATGAACTCAGTATCTCAGTTTTCTTAGACAACCTCTGTGATAATGAACTCAGTATCTCAGTTTTCTTAGACAACCTCTGTGATAATGAACTCAGTATCTCAGTTTTCTTAGACAACCTCTGTGATAATGAACTCAGTATCTCAGTTTTCTGAGACAAGGTCTGTGATAATGAACTCCGTATCTCAGTTTTCTGAGTCAACCTCTGTGATAATGAACTCAGTATCTCAGTTTTCTTAGACAACCTCTGTGATAATTTACTCAGTATCTCAGTTTTCTTAGACAACCTCTGTGATAATGAACTCAGTATCTCAGTTTTCTTAGACAACCTCTGTGATAATGAACTCAGTATCTCAGTTTTCTTAGACAACCTCTGTGATAATGAAATCAGTATCTCAGTTTTCTTACACAACCTCTGTCATAATGAACTCAGTATCTCAGTTTTCGTAGACAAGGTCTGTGATAATGAACTCAGTATCTCAGTTTTCTTAGTCAACCTCTGTGATTATGAACTCAGTATCTCAGTTTTCTTAGACAACCTCTGTGATAATGAACTCAGTATCTCAGTTTTCTTAGACAACCTCTGTGATAATGAACTCAGTATCTCAGTTTTCTTAGACAAGGTCTGTGATAATGAACTCAGTATCTCAGTTTTCTTAGTCAACCTCTGTGATAATGAACTCAGTATCTCAGTTTTCTTAGACAACCTCTGTGTTAATGAACTCAGTATCTCAGTTTTCTTAGACAACCTCTGTGATAATGAACTCAGTATCTCAGTTTTCTTAGTCAACCTCTGTGATAATGAACTCAGTATCTCAGTTTTCTTAGACAACCTCTGTGATAATGAACTCAGTATCTCAGTTTTCTTAGACAAGGTCTGTGATAATGAACTCAGTATCTCAGTTTTCTTAGTCAACCTCTGTGATAATGAACTCAGTATCTCAGTTTTCTTAGACAACCTCTGTGATAATGAACTCAGTATCTCAGTTTTCTTAGACAACCTCTGTGATAATGAACTCAGTATCTCAGTTTTCTTAGTCAACCTCTGTGATAATGAACTCAGTATCTCAGTTTTCTTAGACAACCTCTGTGATAATGAACTCAGTATCTCAGTTTTCTTAGACAACCTCTGTGATAATGAACTCAGTATCTCAGTTTTCTTAGTCAACCTCTGTGATAATGAACTCAGTATCTCAGTTTTCTTAGACAACCTCTGTGATAATGAACTCAGTATCTCAGTTTTCTTAGACAACCTCTGTGATAATGAACTCAGTATCTCAGTTTTCTTAGACAACCTCTGTGATAATGAACTCAGTATCTCAGTTTTCTTAGTCAACCTCTGTGATAATGAACTCAGTATCTCAGTTTTCTTAGACAAGCTCTGTGATAATAAACTCACTATCTCAGTTTTCATAGACAAGGTCTGTGATAATGAACTCAGTATCTCAGTTTTCTTAGACAACCTCTGTGATAATGAACTCAGTATCTCAGTTTTCTTAGACAACCTCTGTGATAATGAACTCAGTATCTCAGTTTTCTTAGACAACCTCTGTGATAATGAACTCAGTATCTCAGTTTTCTAATAGTCAACCTCTGTGATAATGAACTCAGTATCTCAGTTTTCTTAGACAAGGTCTGTGATAGTGAACTCAGTGTCTCAGTTTTCTTAGACAAGGTCTGTGATAATGAACTCAGTATCTCAGTTTTCTTAGTCAACCTCTGTGATAATGAACTCAGTATCTCAGTTTTCTTAGTCAACCTCTGTGATCATGAACTCAGTATCTCAGTTTTCTTAGACAACCTGTGATAATGAACTCAGTATCTCAGTTCTCTTAGACAACCTCTGTGATAATGAACTCAGCATCTCAGTTTTCTTAGACAACCTCTGTGATAATGAACTCAGTATCTCAGTTTTCTTAGACAACCTCTGTGATAATGAACTCAGTATCTCAGTTTTCTTTGACAACCTCTGTGATAATGAACTCAGTATCTCAGTTTTCTTAGACAACCTCTGTGATAATGAACTCAGTATCTCAGTTTTCTTAGACAACCTCTGTGATAATGAACTCAGTATCTCAGTTTTCTTAGACAACCTCTGTGATAATGAACTCAGTATCTCAGTTTTCTTAGACAACCTCTGTGATAATAAACTCAGTATCTCAATTTTCTTAGACAACCTCTGTGATAATGAACTCAGTATCTCAGTTTTCTTAGACAACCTCTGTGATAATGAACTCAGTATCTCAGTTTTCTTAGTCAACCTCACTGATAATGAACTCAGTATCTCAGTTTTCTTAGTCAACCTCTGTGATCATGAACTCAGTATCTCAGTTTTCTTAGACAACCTCTGTGATAATGAACTCAGTATCTCAGTTTTCTTAGACAACCTCTGTGATAATGAACTCAGTATCTCAGTTTTCTTAGACAACCTCTGTGATAATGAACTCAGTATCTCAGTTTTCTTAGACAACCTCTGTGATAATGAACTCAGTATCTCAGTTTTCTTAGACAACCTGTGTGATAATGAACTCAGTATCTCAGTTTTCTTAGACAAGGTCTGTGATAATGAACTCAGTATCTCAGTTTTCTTAGACAACCTCTGTGATAATGAACTCAGTATCTCAGTTTTCTTAGACAACCTCTGTGATAATGAACTCAGTATCTCAGTTTTCTTAGACAACCTCTGTGATAATGAACTCAGTATCTCAGTTTTCTTAGACAACCTCTGTGATAATGAACTCAGTATCTCAGTTTTCTTAGACAAGGTCTGTGATAATGAACTCAGTATCTCAGTTTTCTTAGTCAACCTCTGTGATAATGAACTCAGTATCTCAGTTTTCTTAGACAAGCTCTGTGATAATAAACTCAGTATCTCAGTTTTCTTAGACAAGGTCTGTGATAATGAACTCAGTATCTCAGTTTTCTAATAGTCAACCTCTGTGATAATGAACTCAGTATCTCAGTTTTCTTAGACAAGGTCTGTGATAGTGAACTCAGTGTCTCAGTTTTCTTAGACAAGGTCTGTGATAATGAACTCAGTATCTCAGTTTTCTTAGTCAACCTCTGTGATAATGAACTCAGTATCTCAGTTTTCTTAGTCAACCTCTGTGATCATGAACTCAGTATCTCAGTTTTCTTAGACAACCTGTGATAATGAACTCAGTATCTCAGTTCTCTTAGACAACCTCTGTGATAATGAACTCAGTATCTCAGTTTTCTTAGTCAACCTCTGTGATAATGAACTCAGTATCTCAGTTTTCTTAGACAACCTCTGTGATAATGAACTCAGTATCTCAGTTTTCTTAGACAACCTCTGTGATAATGAACTCAGTATCTCAGTTTTCTTAGACAACCTCTGTGATAATGAACTCAGTATCTCAGTTTTCTTAGACAACCTCTGTGATAATGAACTCAGTATCTCAGTTTTCTTAGACAACCTCTGTGATAATGAACTCAGTATCTCAGTTTTCTTAGACAACCTCTGTGATAATAAACTCAGTATCTCAATTTTCTTAGACAACCTCTGTGATAATGAACTCAGTATCTCAGTTTTCTTAGACAACCTCTGTGATAATGAACTCAGTATCTCAGTTTTCTTAGTCAACCTCACTGATAATGAACTCAGTATCTCAGTTTTCTTAGTCAACCTCTGTGATCATGAACTCAGTATCTCAGTTTTCTTAGACAACCTGTGATAATGAACTCAGTATCTCAGTTCTCTTAGACAACCTCTGTGATAATGAACTCAGTATCTCAGTTTTCTTAGACAACCTCTGTGATAATGAACTCAGTATCTCAGTTTTCTTAGACAACCTCTGTGATAATGAACTCAGTATCTCAGTTTTCTTAGACAACCTCTGTGATAATGAACTCAGTATCTCAGTTTTCTTAGACAACCTCTGTGATAATGAACTCAGTATCTCAGTTTTCTTAGACAACCTCTGTGATAATGAACTCAGTATCTCAGTTTTCTTAGACAACCTCTGTGATAATGAACTCAGTATCTCAGTTTTCTTAGACAACCTCTGTGATAATGAACTCAGTATCTCAGTTTTCTTAGACAACCTCTGTGATAATGAACTCAGTATCTCAGTTTTCTTAGACAACCTCTGTGATAATGAACTCAGTATCTCAGTTTTCTTAGTCAACCTCTGTGATAATGAACTCAGTATCTCAGTTTTCTTAGTCAACCTCTGTGATAATGAACTCAGTATCTCAGTTTTCTTAGACAACCTCTGTGATAATGAACTCAGTATCTCAGTTTTCTTAGACAACCTCTGTGATAATGAACTCAGTATCTCAGTTTTCTTAGACAACCTCTGTGATAATGAACTCAGTATCTCAGTTTTCTTAGACAACCTCTGTGATAATGAACTCAGTATCTCAGTTTTCTTAGACAACCTCTGTGATAATGAACTCAGTATCTCAGTTTTCTTAGACAACCTCTGTGATAATGAACTCAGTATCTCAGTTTTCTTAGACAACCTCTGTGATAATGAACTCAGTATCTCAGTTTTCTTAGACAACCTCTGTGATAATGAACTCAGTATCTCAGTTTTCTTAGACAACCTCTGTGATAATGAACTCAGTATCTCAGTTTTCTTAGACAACCTCTGTGATAATGAACTCAGTATCTCAGTTTTCTTAGTCAACCTCTGTGATAATGAACTCAGTATCTCAGTTTTCTTAGTCAACCTCTGTGATAATGAACTCAGTATCTCAGTTTTCTTAGACAACCTCTGTGATAATGAACTCAGTATCTCAGTTTTCTTAGACAACCTCTGTGATAATGAACTCAGTATCTCAGTTTTCTTAGACAACCTCTGTGATAATGAACTCAGTATCTCAGTTTTCTTAGACAACCTCTGTGATAATGAACTCAGTATCTCAGTTTTCTTAGACAACCTCTGTGATAATGAACTCAGTATCTCAGTTTTCTTAGACAACCTCTGTGATAATGAACTCAGTATCTCAGTTTTCTTAGACAAGGTCTGTGATAATGAACTCAGTATCTCAGTTTTCTTAGACAACCTCTGTGATAATGAACTCAGTATCTCAGTTTTCTTAGACAACCTCTGTGATAATGAACTCAGTATCTCAGTTTTCTTAGACAACCTCTGTGATAATGAACTCAGTATCTCAGTTTTCTTAGACAACCTCTGTGATAATGAACTCAGTATCTCAGTTTTCTTAGACAACCTCTGTGATAATGAACTCAGTATCTCAGTTTTCTTAGACAACCTCTGTGATAATAAACTCAGTATCTCAATTTTCTTAGACAACCTCTGTCATAATGAACTCAGTATCTCAGTTTTCTTAGACAACCTCTGTGATAATGAACTCAGTATCTCAGTTTTCTTAGACAACCTCTGTGATAATGAACTCAGTATCTCAGTTTTCTTAGACAACCTCTGTGATAATGAACTCAGTATCTCAGTTTTCTTAGACAACCTCTGTGATAATGAACTCAGTATCTCAGTTTTCTTAGACAACCTCTGTGATAATGAACTCAGTATCTCAGTTTTCTTAGACAACCTCTGTGATAATGAACTCAGTATCTCAGTTTTCTTAGACAACCTCTGTGATAATGAACTCAGTATCTCAGTTTTCTTAGTCAACCTCTGTGATCATGAACTCAGTATCTCAGTTTTCTTAGACAACCTCTGTGATAATGAACTCAGTATCTCAGTTTACTTAGACAACCTCTGTGATAATGAACTCAGTATCTCAGTTTTCTTAGACAACCTCTGTGATAATGAACTCAGTATCTCAGTTTTCTTAGACAACCTCTGTGATAATGAACTCAGTATCTCAGTTTTCTTAGACAACCTCTGTGATAATGAACTCAGTATCTCAGTTTTCTTAGACAACCTCTGTGATAATGAACTCAGTATCTCAGTTTTCTTAGACAACCTCTGTGATAATGAACTCAGTATCTCAGTTTTCTTAGACAACCTCTGTGATAATGAACTCAGTATCTCAGTTTTCTTAGACAACCTCTGTGATAATGAACTCAGTATCTCAGTTTTCTTAGACAACCTCTGTGATAATGAACTCAGTATCTCAGTTTTCTTAGTCAACCTCTGTGATAATGAACTCAGTATCTCAGTTTTCTTAGTCAACCTCTGTGATAATGAACTCAGTATCTCAGTTTTCTTAGACAACCTCTGTGATAATGAACTCAGTATCTCAGTTTTCTTAGACAACCTCTGTGATAATGAACTCAGTATCTCAGTTTTCTTAGACAACCTCTGTGATAATGAACTCAGTATCTCAGTTTTCTTAGACAACCTCTGTGATAATGAACTCAGTATCTCAGTTTTCTTAGACAACCTCTGTGATAATGAACTCAGTATCTCAGTTTTCTTAGACAACCTCTGTGATAATGAACTCAGTATCTCAGTTTTCTTAGACAAGGTCTGTGATAATGAACTCAGTATCCCCGTTTTCTTAGACAACCTGTGTGATAATGAACTCACTATCTCAGTTTTCTTAGACAACCTCTGTGATAATGAACTCAGTATCTCAGTTTTCTTAGACAACCTCTGTGATAATGAACTCAGTATCTCAGTTTTCTTAGACAACCTCTGTGATAATGAACTCAGTATCTCAGTTTTCTTAGACAACCTCTGTGATAATGAACTCAGTATCTCAGTTTTCTTAGACAACCTCTGTGATAATGAACTCAGTATCTCAGTTTTCTTAGACAACCTCTGTGATAATGAACTCAGTATCTCAGTTTTCTTAGACAACCTCTGTGATAATGAACTCAGTATCTCAGTTTTCTTAGTCAACCTCTGTGATCATGAACTCAGTATCTCAGTTTTCTTAGACAACCTCTGTGATAATGAACTCAGTATCTCAGTTTTCTTAGACAACCTCTGTGATAATGAACTCAGTATCTCAGTTTTCTTAGACAACCTCTGTGATAATGAACTCAGTATCTCAGTTTTCTTAGACAACCTCTGTGATAATGAACTCAGTATCTCAGTTTTCTTAGACAACCTCTGTGATAATGAACTCAGTATCTCAGTTTTCTTAGACAACCTCTGTGATAATGAACTCAGTATCTCAGTTTTCTTAGACAACCTCTGTGATAATGAACTCAGTATCTCAGTTTTCTTAGACAACCTCTGTGATAATGAACTCAGTATCTCAGTTTTCTTAGACAACCTCTGTGATAATGAACTCAGTATCTCAGTTTTCTTAGACAACCTCTGTGATAATGAACTCAGTATCTCAGTTTTCTTAGTCAACCTCTGTGATAATGAACTCAGTATCTCAGTTTTCTTAGTCAACCTCTGTGATAATGAACTCAGTATCTCAGTTTTCTTAGACAACCTCTGTGATAATGAACTCAGTATCTCAGTTTTCTTAGACAACCTCTGTGATAATGAACTCAGTATCTCAGTTTTCTTAGACAACCTCTGTGATAATGAACTCAGTATCTCAGTTTTCTTAGACAACCTCTGTGATAATGAACTCAGTATCTCAGTTTTCTTAGACAACCTCTGTGATAATGAACTCAGTATCTCAGTTTTCTTAGACAACCTCTGTGATAATGAACTCAGTATCTCAGTTTTCTTAGACAAGGTCTGTGATAATGAACTCAGTATCTCAGTTTTCTTAGACAACCTGTGTGATAATGAACTCACTATCTCAGTTTTCTTAGACAACCTCTGTGATAATGAACTCCGTATCTCAGTTTTCTTAGACAACCTCTGTGATAATGAACTCAGTATCTCAGTTTTCTTAGACAACCTCTGTGATAATGAACTCAGTATCTCAGTTTTCTTAGACAACCTCTGTGATAATGAACTCAGTATCTCAGTTTTCTTAGACAACCTCTGTGATAATGAACTCAGTATCTCAGTTTTCTTAGACAACCTCTGTGATAATGAACTCAGTATCTCAGTTTTCTTAGACAACCTCTGTGATAATGAACTCAGTATCTCAGTTTTCTTAGACAACCTCTGTGATAATGAACTCAGTATCTCAGTTTTCTTAGACAACCTCTGTGATAATGAACTCAGTATCTCAGTTTTCTTAGACAACCTCTGTGATAATGAACTCAGTATCTCAGTTTTCTTAGACAACCTCTGTGATAATGAACTCAGTATCTCAGTTTTCTTAGACAACCTCTGTGATAATGAACTCAGTATCTCAGTTTTCTTAGACAACCTCTGTGATAATGAACTCAGTATCTCAGTTTTCTTAGTCAACCTCTGTGATAATGAACTCAGTATCTCAGTTTTCTTAGTCAACCTCTGTGATCATGAACTCAGTATCTCAGTTTTCTTAGACAACCTCTGTGATAATGAACTCAGTATCTCAGTTTTCTTAGACAACCTCTGTGATAATGAACTCAGTATCTCAGTTTTCTTAGACAACCTCTGTGATAATGAACTCAGTATCTCAGTTTTCTTAGACAACCTCTGTGATAATGAACTCAGTATCTCAGTTTTCTTAGACAAGGTCTGTGATAATGAACTCAGTATCTCAGTTTTCTTAGACAACCTCTGTGATAATGAACTCGGTATCTCAGTTTTCTTAGACAACCTCTGTGATAATGAACTCAGTATCTCAGTTTTCTTAGACAACCTCTGTGATAATGAACTCAGTATCTCAGTTTTCTTAGACAACCTCTGTGATAATGAACTCAGTATCTCAGTTTTCTTAGACAACCTCTGTGATAATGAACTCAGTATCTCTGTTTTCTTAGTCAACCTCTGTGATAATGAACTCAGTATCTCAGTTTTCTTAGTCAACCTCTGTGATAATGAACTCAGTATCTCAGTTTTCTTAGACAACCTCTGTGATAATAAACTCAGTATCTCAATTTTCTTAGACAACCTCTGTGATAATGAACTCAGTATCTCAGTTTTCTTAGACAACCTCTGTGATAATGAACTCAGTATCTCAGTTTTCTTAGTCAACCTCACTGATAATGAACTCAGTATCTCAGTTTTCTTAGTCAACCTCTGTGATCATGAACTCAGTATCTCAGTTTTCTTAGACAACCTCTGTGATAATGAACTCAGTATCTCAGTTTTCTTAGACAACCTCTGTGATAATGAACTCAGTATCTCAGTTTTCTTAGACAACCTCTGTGATAATGAACTCAGTATCTCAGTTTTCTTAGACAACCTCTGTGATAATGAACTCAGTATCTCAGTTTTCTTAGACAACCTCTGTGATAATGAACTCAGTATCTCAGTTTTCTTAGACAACCTCTGTGATAATGAACTCAGTATCTCAGTTTTCTTAGACAACCTCTGTGATAATGAACTCAGTATCTCAGTTTTCTTAGACAACCTCTGTGATAATGAACTCAGTATCTCAGTTTTCTTAGACAACCTCTGTGATAATGAACTCAGTATCTCAGTTTTCTTAGACAACCTCTGTGATAATGAACTCAGTATCTCTGTTTTCTTAGTCAACCTCTGTGATAATGAACTCAGTATCTCAGTTTTCTTAGTCAACCTCTGTGATAATGAACTCAGTATCTCAGTTTTCTTAGACAACCTCTGTGATAATGAACTCAGTATCTCAGTTTTCTTAGACAACCTCTGTGATAATGAACTCAGTATCTCAGTTTTCTTAGACAACCTCTGTGATAATGAACTCAGTATCTCAGTTTTCTTAGACAACCTCTGTGATAATGAACTCAGTATCTCAGTTTTCTTAGACAACCTCTGTGATAATGAACTCAGTATCTCAGTTTTCTTAGACAACCTCTGTGATAATGAACTCAGTATCTCAGTTTTCTTAGACAACCTCTGTGATAATGAACTCAGTATCTCAGTTTTCTTAGACAACCTCTGTGATAATGAACTCAGTATCTCAGTTTTCTTAGACAACCTCTGTGATAATGAACTCAGTATCTCAGTTTTCTTAGACAACCTCTGTGATAATGAACTCAGTATCTCAGTTTTCTTAGACAACCTCTGTGATAATGAACTCAGTATCTCAGTTTTCTTAGACAACCTCTGTGATAATGAACTCAGTATCTCAGTTTTCTTAGACAACCTCTGTGATAATGAACTCAGTATCTCAGTTTTCTTAGACAACCTCTGTGATAATGAACTCAGTATCTCAGTTTTCTTAGACAACCTCTGTGATAATGAACTCAGTATCTCAGTTTTCTTAGACAACCTCTGTGATAATGAACTCAGTATCTCAGTTTTCTTAGTCAACCTCACTGATAATGAACTCAGTATCTCAGTTTTCTTAGACAACCTCTGTGATAATGAACTCAGTATCTCAGTTTTCTTAGACAACCTCTGTGATAATGAACTCAGTATCTCAGTTTTCTTAGACAACCTCTGTGATAATGAACTCAGTATCTCAGTTTTCTTAGACAACCTCTGTGATAATGAACTCAGTATCTCAGTTTTCTTAGACAACCTCTGTGATAATGAACTCAGTATCTCAGTTTTCTTAGACAACCTCTGTGATAATGAACTCAGTATCTCAGTTTTCTTAGACAACCTCTGTGATAATGAACTCAGTATCTCAGTTTTCTTAGACAACCTCTGTGATAATGAACTCAGTATCTCAGTTTTCTTAGACAACCTCTGTGATAATGAACTCAGTATCTCAGTTTTCTTAGACAACCTCTGTGATAATGAACTCAGTATCTCAGTTTTCTTAGACAACCTCTGTGATAATGAACTCAGTATCTCAGTTTTCTTAGACAACCTCTGTGATAATGAACTCAGTATCTCAGTTTTCTTAGACAACCTCTGTGATAATGAACTCAGTATCTCAGTTTTCTTAGACAACCTCTGTGATAATGAACTCAGTATCTCAGTTTTCTTAGACAACCTCTGTGATAATGAACTCAGTATCTCAGTTTTCTTAGACAACCTCTGTGATAATGAACTCAGTATCTCAGTTTTCTTAGACAACCTCTGTGATAATGAACTCAGTATCTCAGTTTTCTTAGTCAACCTCTGTGATAATGAACTCAGTATCTCAGTTTTCTTAGTCAACCTCTGTGATAATGAACTCAGTATCTCAGTTTTCTTAGACAACCTCTGTGATAATGAACTCAGTATCTCAGTATTCTTAGACAACCTCTGTGATAATGAACTCAGTATCTCAGTTTTCTTAGACAACCTCTGTGATAATGAACTCAGTATCTCAGTTTTCTTAGACAACCTCTGTGATAATGAACTCAGTATCTCAGTTTTCTTAGACAACCTCTGTGATAATGAACTCAGTATCTCAGTTTTCTTAGACAACCTCTGTGATAATGAACTCAGTATCTCAGTTTTCTTAGACAACCTCTGTGATAATGAACTCAGTATCTCAGTTTTCTTAGACAACCTCTGTGATAATGAACTCAGTATCTCAGTTTTCTTAGACAACCTCTGTGATAATGAACTCAGTATCTCAGTTTTCTTAGACAACCTCTGTGATAATGAACTCAGTATCTCAGTTTTCTTAGTCAACCTCTGTGATAATGAACTCAGTATCTCAGTTTTCTTAGACAACCTCTGTGATAATGAACTCAGTATCTCAGTTTTCTTAGACAACCTCTGTGATAATGAACTCAGTATCTCAGTTTTCTTAGACAACCTCTGTGATAATGAACTCAGTATCTCAGTTTTCTTAGACAACCTCTGTGATAATGAACTCAGTATCTCAGTTTTCTTAGACAACCTCTGTGATAATGAACTCAGTATCTCAGTTTTCTTAGACAACCTCTGTGATAATGAACTCAGTATCTCAGTTTTCTTAGACAACCTCTGTGATAATGAACTCAGTATCTCAGTTTTCTTAGACAAGGTCTGTGATAATGAACTCAGTATCTCAGTTTTCTTAGACAACCTCTGTGATAATGAACTCAGTATCTCAGTTTTCTTAGACAACCTCTGTGATAATGAACTCAGTATCTCAGTTTTCTTAGACAACCTCTGTGATAATGAACTCAGTATCTCAGTTTTCTTAGACAACCTCTGTGATAATAGAACTCTGTGATATCTCAGTTTTCTTAGACAACCTCTGTGATAATGAACTCAGTATCTCAGTTTTCTTAGACAACCTCTGTGATAATGAACTCAGTATCTCAGTTTTCTTAGACAACCTCTGTGATAATGAACTCAGTATCTCAGTTTTCTTAGACAACCTCTGTGATAATGAACTCAGTATCTCAGTTTTCTTAGACAACCTCTGTGATAATGAACTCAGTATCTCAGTTTTCTTAGACAACCTCTGTGATAATGAACTCAGTATCTCAGTTTTCTTAGACAACCTCTGTGATAATGAACTCAGTATCTCAGTTTTCTTAGACAACCTCTGTGATAATGAACTCAGTATCTCAGTTTTCTTAGACAACCTCTGTGATAATGAACTCAGTATCTCAGTTTTCTTAGACAACCTCTGTGATAATGAACTCAGTATCTCAGTTTTCTTAGACAACCTCTGTGATAATGAACTCAGTATCTCAGTTTTCTTAGACAACCTCTGTGATAATGAACTCAGTATCTCAGTTTTCTTAGACAACCTCTGTGATAATGAACTCAGTATCTCAGTTTTCTTAGACAACCTCTGTGATAATGAACTCAGTATCTCAGTTTTCTTAGACAACCTCTGTGATAATGAACTCAGTATCTCAGTTTTCTTAGACAACCTCTGTGATAATGAACTCAGTATCTCAGTTTTCTTAGACAACCTCTGTGATAATGAACTCAGTATCTCAGTTTTCTTAGACAACCTCTGTGATAATGAACTCAGTATCTCAGTTTTCTTAGACAACCTCTGTGATAATGAACTCAGTATCTCAGTTTTCTTAGACAACCTCTGTGATAATGAACTCAGTATCTCAGTTTTCTTAGACAACCTCTGTGATAATGAACTCAGTATCTCAGTTTTCTTAGACAACCTCTGTGATAATGAACTCAGTATCTCAGTTTTCTTAGACAACCTCTGTGATAATGAACTCAGTATCTCAGTTTTCTTAGACAACTCTGTGATAATGAACTCAGTATCTCAGTTTTCTTAGACAACCTCTGTGATAATGAACTCAGTATCTCAGTTTTCTTAGACAACCTCTGTGATAATGAACTCAGTATCTCAGTTTTCTTAGACAACCTCTGTGATAATGAACTCAGTATCTCAGTTTTCTTAGACAACCTCTGTGATAATGAACTCAGTATCTCAGTTTTCTTAGACAACCTCTGTGATAATGAACTCAGTATCTCAGTTTTCTTAGACAACCTCTGTGATAATGAACTCAGTATCTCAGTTTTCTTAGACAACCTCTGTGATAATGAACTCAGTATCTCAGTTTTCTTAGACAACCTCTGTGATAATGAACTCAGTATCTCAGTTTTCTTAGACAACCTCTGTGATAATGAACTCAGTATCTCAGTTTTCTTAGACAACCTCTGTGATAATGAACTCAGTATCTCAGTTTTCTTAGACAACCTCTGTGATAATGAACTCAGTATCTCAGTTTTCTTAGACAACCTCTGTGATAATGAACTCAGTATCTCAGTTTTCTTAGACAACCTCTGTGATAATGAACTCAGTATCTCAGTTTTCTTAGACAACCTCTGTGATAATGAACTCAGTATCTCAGTTTTCTTAGTCAACCTCTGTGATAATGAACTCAGTATCTCAGTTTTCTTAGACAACCTCTGTGATAATGAACTCAGTATCTCAGTTTTCTTAGACAACCTCTGTGATAATGAACTCAGTATCTCAGTTTTCTTAGACAACCTCTGTGATAATGAACTCAGTATCTCAGTTTTCTTAGACAACCTCTGTGATAATGAACTCAGTATCTCAGTTTTCTTAGACAACCTCTGTGATAATGAACTCAGTATCTCAGTTTTCTTAGACAACCTCTGTGATAATGAACTCAGTATCTCAGTTTTCTTAGACAACCTCTGTGATAATGAACTCAGTATCTCAGTTTTCTTAGACAACCTCTGTGATAATGAACTCAGTATCTCAGTTTTCTTAGACAACCTCTGTGATAATGAACTCAGTATCTCAGTTTTCTTAGACAACCTCTGTGATAATGAACTCAGTATCTCAGTTTTCTTAGCAACCTCTGTGATAATGAACTCAGTATCTCAGTTTCTTAGACAATCTGTGATAATGAACTCAGTATCTCAGTTTTCTTAGACAACCTCTGTGATAATGAACTCAGTATCTCAGTTTTCTTAGACAACCTCTGTGATAATGAACTCAGTATCTCAGTTTTCTTAGACAACCTCTGTGATAATGAACTCAGTATCTCAGTTTTCTTAGACAACCTCTGTGATAATGAACTCAGTATCTCAGTTTTCTTAGACAACCTCTGTGATAATGAACTCAGTATCTCAGTTTTCTTAGACAACCTCTGTGATAATGAACTCAGTATCTCAGTTTTCTTAGACAACCTCTGTGATAATGAACTCAGTATCTCAGTTTTCTTAGACAACCTCTGTGATAATGAACTCAGTATCTCAGTTTTCTTAGACAACCTCTGTGATAATGAACTCAGTATCTCAGTTTTCTTAGACAACCTCTGTGATAATGAACTCAGTATCTCAGTTTTCTTAGACAACCTCTGTGATAATGAACTCAGTATCTCAGTTTTCTTAGACAACCTCTGTGATAATGAACTCAGTATCTCAGTTTTCTTAGACAACCTCTGTGATAATGAACTCAGTATCTCAGTTTTCTTAGACAACCTCTGTGATAATGAACTCAGTATCTCAGTTTTCTTAGACAACCTCTGTGATAATGAACTCAGTATCTCAGTTTTCTTAGACAACCTCTGTGATAATGAACTCAGTATCTCAGTTTTCTTAGACAACCTCTGTGATAATGAACTCAGTATCTCAGTTTTCTTAGACAACCTCTGTGATAATGAACTCAGTATCTCAGTTTTCTTAGACAACCTCTGTGATAATGAACTCAGTATCTCAGTTTTCTTAGACAACCTCTGTGATAATGAACTCAGTATCTCAGTTTTCTTAGACAACCTCTGTGATAATGAACTCAGTATCTCAGTTTTCTTAGACAACCTCTGTGATAATGAACTCAGTATCTCAGTTTTCTTAGAGACAAGGTCTGTGATAATGAACTCAGTATCTCAGTTTTCTTAGTCAACCTCTGTGATAATGAACTCAGTATCTCAGTTTTCTTAGACAACCTCTGTGATAATGAACTCAGTATCTCAGTTTTCTTAGACAACCTCTGTGATAATGAACTCAGTATCTCAGTTTTCTTAGACAACCTCTGTGATAATGAACTCAGTATCTCAGTTTTCTTAGACAACCTCTGTGATAATGAACTCAGTATCTCAGTTTTCTTAGACAACCTCTGTGATAATGAACTCAGTATCTCAGTTTTCTTAGACAACCTCTGTGATAATGAACTCAGTATCTCAGTTTTCTTAGACAACCTCTGTGATAATGAACTCAGTATCTCAGTTTTCTTAGACAACCTCTGTGATAATGAACTCAGTATCTCAGTTTTCTTAGACAACCTCTGTGATAATGAACTCAGTATCTCAGTTTTCTTAGACAACCTCTGTGATAATGAACTCAGTATCTCAGTTTTCTTAGACAACCTCTGTGATAATGAACTCAGTATCTCAGTTTTCTTAGACAACCTCTGTGATAATGAACTCAGTATCTCAGTTTTCTTAGACAACCTCTGTGATAATGAACTCAGTATCTCAGTTTTCTTAGACAACCTCTGTGATAATGAACTCAGTATCTCAGTTTTCTTAGACAACCTCTGTGATAATGAACTCAGTATCTCAGTTTTCTTAGACAACCTCTGTGATAATGAACTCAGTATCTCAGTTTTCTTAGACAACCTCTGTGATAATGAACTCAGTATCTCAGTTTTCTTAGACAACCTCTGTGATAATGAACTCAGTATCTCAGTTTTCTTAGACAACCTCTGTGATAATGAACTCAGTATCTCAGTTTTCTTAGACAACCTCTGTGATAATGAACTCAGTATCTCAGTTTTCTTAGACAACCTCTGTGATAATGAACTCAGTATCTCAGTTTTCTTAGACAACCTCTGTGATAATGAACTCAGTATCTCAGTTTTCTTAGACAACCTCTGTGATAATGAACTCAGTATCTCAGTTTTCTTAGACAACCTCTGTGATAATGAACTCAGTATCTCAGTTTTCTTAGACAACCTCTGTGATAATGAACTCAGTATCTCAGTTTTCTTAGACAACCTCTGTGATAATGAACTCAGTATCTCAGTTTTCTTAGACAACCTCTGTGATAATGAACTCAGTATCTCAGTTTTCTTAGACAACCTCTGTGATAATGAACTCAGTATCTCAGTTTTCTTAGACAACCTCTGTGATAATGAACTCAGTATCTCAGTTTTCTTAGACAACCTCTGTGATAATGAACTCAGTATCTCAGTTTTCTTAGACAACCTCTGTGATAATGAACTCAGTATCTCAGTTTTCTTAGACAACCTCTGTGATAATGAACTCAGTATCTCAGTTTTCTTAGACAACCTCTGTGATAATGAACTCAGTATCTCAGTTTTCTTAGACAACCTCTGTGATAATGAACTCAGTATCTCAGTTTTCTTAGACAACCTCTGTGATAATGAACTCAGTATCTCAGTTTTCTTAGACAACCTCTGTGATAATGAACTCAGTATCTCAGTTTTCTTAGACAACCTCTGTGATAATGAACTCAGTATCTCAGTTTTCTTAGACAACCTCTGTGATAATGAACTCAGTATCTCAGTTTTCTTAGACAACCTCTGTGATAATGAACTCAGTATCTCAGTTTTCTTAGACAACCTCTGTGATAATGAACTCAGTATCTCAGTTTTCTTAGACAACCTCTGTGATAATGAACTCAGTATCTCAGTTTTCTTAGACAACCTCTGTGATAATGAACTCAGTATCTCAGTTTTCTTAGACAACCTCTGTGATAATGAACTCAGTATCTCAGTTTTCTTAGACAACCTCTGTGATAATGAACTCAGTATCTCAGTTTTCTTAGACAAGGTCTGTGATAATGAACTCAGTATCTCAGTTTTCTTAGTCAACCTCTGTGATAATGAACTCAGTATCTCAGTTTTCTTAGACAACCTCTGTGATAATGAACTCAGTATCTCAGTTTTCTTAGACAACCTCTGTGATAATGAACTCAGTATCTCAGTTTTCTTAGACAACCTCTGTGATAATGAACTCAGTATCTCAGTTTTCTTAGACAACCTCTGTGATAATGAACTCAGTATCTCAGTTTTCTTAGACAACCTCTGTGATAATGAACTCAGTATCTCAGTTTTCTTAGACAACCTCTGTGATAATGAACTCAGTATCTCAGTTTTCTTAGACAACCTCTGTGATAATGAACTCAGTATCTCAGTTTTCTTAGACAACCTCTGTGATAATGAACTCAGTATCTCAGTTTTCTTAGACAACCTCTGTGATAATGAACTCAGTATCTCAGTTTTCTTAGACAACCTCTGTGATAATGAACTCAGTATCTCAGTTTTCTTAGACAACCTCTGTGATAATGAACTCAGTATCTCAGTTTTCTTAGACAACCTCTGTGATAATGAACTCAGTATCTCAGTTTTCTTAGACAACCTCTGTGATAATGAACTCAGTATCTCAGTTTTCTTAGACAACCTCTGTGATAATGAACTCAGTATCTCAGTTTTCTTAGACAACCTCTGTGATAATGAACTCAGTATCTCAGTTTTCTTAGACAACCTCTGTGATAATGAACTCAGTATCTCAGTTTTCTTAGACAACTCTGTGATAATGAACTCAGTATCTCAGTTTTCTTAGTCAACCTCTGTGATAATGAACTCAGTATCTCAGTTTTCTTAGACAACCTCTGTGATAATGAACTCAGTATCTCAGTTTTCTTAGACAACCTCTGTGATAATGAACTCAGTATCTCAGTTTTCTTAGACAACCTCTGTGATAATGAACTCAGTATCTCAGTTTTCTTAGACAACCTCTGTGATAATGAACTCAGTATCTCAGTTTTCTTAGACAACCTCTGTGATAATGAACTCAGTATCTCAGTTTTCTTAGACAACCTCTGTGATAATGAACTCAGTATCTCAGTTTTCTTAGACAACCTCTGTGATAATGAACTCAGTATCTCAGTTTTCTTAGACAACCTCTGTGATAATGAACTCAGTATCTCAGTTTTCTTAGACAACCTCTGTGATAATGAACTCAGTATCTCAGTTTTCTTAGACAACCTCTGTGATAATGAACTCAGTATCTCAGTTTTCTTAGACAACCTCTGTGATAATGAACTCAGTATCTCAGTTTTCTTAGACAACCTCTGTGATAATGAACTCAGTATCTCAGTTTTCTTAGACAACCTCTGTGATAATGAACTCAGTATCTCAGTTTTCTTAGACAACCTCTGTGATAATGAACTCAGTATCTCAGTTTTCTTAGACAACCTCTGTGATAATGAACTCAGTATCTCAGTTTTCTTAGACAACCTCTGTGATAATGAACTCAGTATCTCAGTTTTCTTAGACAACCTCTGTGATAATGAACTCAGTATCTCAGTTTTCTTAGACAACCTCTGTGATAATGAACTCAGTATCTCAGTTTTCTTAGACAACCTCTGTGATAATGAACTCAGTATCTCAGTTTTCTTAGACAACCTCTGTGATAATGAACTCAGTATCTCAGTTTTCTTAGACAACCTCTGTGATAATGAACTCAGTATCTCAGTTTTCTTAGACAACCTCTGTGATAATGAACTCAGTATCTCAGTTTTCTTAGACAACCTCTGTGATAATGAACTCAGTATCTCAGTTTTCTTAGACAACCTCTGTGATAATGAACTCAGTATCTCAGTTTTCTTAGACAACCTCTGTGATAATGAACTCAGTATCTCAGTTTTCTTAGACAACCTCTGTGATAATGAACTCAGTATCTCAGTTTTCTTAGACAACCTCTGTGATAATGAACTCAGTATCTCAGTTTTCTTAGTCAACCTCTGTGATAATGAACTCAGTATCTCAGTTTTCTTAGACAACCTCTGTGATAATGAACTCAGTATCTCAGTTTTCTTAGACAACCTCTGTGATAATGAACTCAGTATCTCAGTTTTCTTAGACAACCTCTGTGATAATGAACTCAGTATCTCAGTTTTCTTAGACAACCTCTGTGATAATGAACTCAGTATCTCAGTTTTCTTAGACAACCTCTGTGATAATGAACTCAGTATCTCAGTTTTCTTAGACAACCTCTGTGATAATGAACTCAGTATCTCAGTTTTCTTAGACAACCTCTGTGATAATGAACTCAGTATCTCAGTTTTCTTAGACAACCTCTGTGATAATGAACTCAGTATCTCAGTTTTCTTAGACAACCTCTGTGATAATGAACTCAGTATCTCAGTTTTCTTAGACAACCTCTGTGATAATGAACTCAGTATCTCAGTTTTCTTAGACAACCTCTGTGATAATGAACTCAGTATCTCAGTTTTCTTAGACAACCTCTGTGATAATGAACTCAGTATCTCAGTTTTCTTAGACAACCTCTGTGATAATGAACTCAGTATCTCAGTTTTCTTAGACAACCTCTGTGATAATGAACTCAGTATCTCAGTTTTCTTAGACAACCTCTGTGATAATGAACTCAGTATCTCAGTTTTCTTAGACAACCTCTGTGATAATGAACTCAGTATCTCAGTTTTCTTAGACAACCTCTGTGATAATGAACTCAGTATCTCAGTTTTCTTAGACAACCTCTGTGATAATGAACTCAGTATCTCAGTTTTCTTAGACAACCTCTGTGATAATGAACTCAGTATCTCAGTTTTCTTAGACAAGGTCTGTGATAATGAACTCAGTATCTCAGTTTTCTTAGTCAACCTCTGTGATAATGAACTCAGTATCTCAGTTTTCTTAGACAACCTCTGTGATAATGAACTCAGTATCTCAGTTTTCTTAGACAACCTCTGTGATAATGAACTCAGTATCTCAGTTTTCTTAGACAACCTCTGTGATAATGAACTCAGTATCTCAGTTTTCTTAGCAACCTCTGTGATAATGAACTCAGTATCTCAGTTTTCTTAGACAACCTCTGTGATAATGAACTCAGTATCTCAGTTTTCTTAGACAACCTCTGTGATAATGAACTCAGTATCTCAGTTTTCTTAGACAACCTCTGTGATAATGAACTCAGTATCTCAGTTTTCTTAGACAAGGTCTGTGATAATGAACTCAGTATCTCAGTTTTCTTAGTCAACCTCTGTGATAATGAACTCAGTATCTCAGTTTTCTTAGACAACCTCTGTGATAATGAACTCAGTATCTCAGTTTTCTTAGACAACCTCTGTGATAATGAACTCAGTATCTCAGTTTTCTTAGACAAGGTCTGTGATAATGAACTCAGTATCTCAGTTTTCTTAGACAACCTCTGTGATAATGAACTCAGTATCTCAGTTTTCTTAGACAACCTCTGTGATAATGAACTCAGTATCTCAGTTTTCTTAGACAACCTCTGTGATAATGAACTCAGTATCTCAGTTTTCTTAGACAACCTCTGTGATAATGAACTCAGTATCTCAGTTTTCTTAGACAACCTCTGTGATAATGAACTCAGTATCTCAGTTTTCTTAGACAACCTCTGTGATAATGAACTCAGTATCTCAGTTTTCTTAGACAACCTCTGTGATAATGAACTCAGTATCTCAGTTTTCTTAGACAACCTCTGTGATAATGAACTCAGTATCTCAGTTTTCTTAGACAAGGTCTGTGATAATGAACTCAGTATCTCAGTTTTCTTAGACAACCTCTGTGATAATGAACTCAGTATCTCAGTTTTCTTAGACAACCTCTGTGATAATGAACTCAGTATCTCAGTTTTCTTAGTCAACCTCTGTGATAATGAACTCAGTATCTCAGTTTTCTTAGACAACCTCTGTGATAATGAACTCAGTATCTCAGTTTTCTTAGACAACCTCTGTGATAATGAACTCAGTATCTCAGTTTTCTTAGACAACCTCTGTGATAATGAACTCAGTATCTCAGTTTTCTAGACAAGGTCTGTGATAATGAACTCAGTATCTCAGTTTTCTTAGTCAACCTCTGTGATAATGAACTCAGTATCTCAGTTTTCTTAGACAACCTCTGTGATAATGAACTCAGTATCTCAGTTTTCTTAGACAACCTCTGTGATAATGAACTCAGTATCTCAGTTTTCTTAGACAACCTCTGTGATAATGAACTCAGTATCTCAGTTTTCTTAGACAACCTCTGTGATAATGAACTCAGTATCTCAGTTTTCTTAGACAACCTCTGTGATAATGAACTCAGTATCTCAGTTTTCTTAGTCAACCTCTGTGATAATGAACTCAGTATCTCAGTTTTCTTAGACAACCTCTGTGATAATGAACTCAGTATCTCAGTTTTCTTAGTCAACCTCTGTGATAATGAACTCAGTATCTCAGTTTTCTTAGACAACCTCTGTGATAATGAACTCAGTATCTCAGTTTTCTTAGACAACCTCTGTGATAATGAACTCAGTATCTCAGTTTTCTTAGACAACCTCTGTGATAATGAACTCAGTATCTCAGTTTTCTTAGACAACCTCTGTGATAATGAACTCAGTATCTCAGTTTTCTTAGACAAGGTCTGTGATAATGAACTCAGTATCTCAGTTTTCTTAGTCAACCTCTGTGATTATGAACTCAGTATCTCAGTTTTCTTAGACAACCTCTGTGATAATGAACTCAGTATCTCAGTTTTCTTAGACAAGGTCTGTGATAATGAACTCAGTATCTCAGTTTTTAGTGCAAAGTTTCGCAGAAACTTTTCAGTATTGTGATGGTGGCGAAAATTCACACGATAGATCGATAGATAGATCGATAGATAGTGTAAACTTTTCCGGGGGGGGTGCCAAGTTTAGCGACATATAAGTTGTCGTGCTTGGATGAATAATATCGTTGTCAATAGGTACTTTAAAGAGTTTCACTGATAACTAAGACAATTTAGTAAAGTATCTGTGGATATCTCTTGAAAGACTTAAGTCAAATATTACATTTTAATCTTGAAGTATGTCGAGTCTAAAATCAGAATATAATGCTTTCCTCTGGGTGTTTTCCCCCCGGTTTATGTAGAAATCTTACTGCGCACGCGCGAAACTAAATTTTACAGCAAAAGTGAATACCATATAATGGCGGAGATACAAGAAGGCGCGACCGACAAGCGATTAATAGAGAGGCGATGAATTTTCTTGTCAAAATAAGGACTATGTGGTCTAATTAAATATGGTCTGAGCGAAAGGATTATATTGTCACATGTATTTCGAGGTAAGCGTATGTTCAGTAGTTTTTATTAGTTTATATTTTACTGTTGACGAATCGCGCCCAGCCGCCCAACTGCTAATTATGAAATTTATAGAGTCAAACTAGCGATTTTCTTAAGGGTGGTATGATATTAGCCGCTCAGGTATGATGAACGAAGGGCGCTGAGTGCATAAACTTTCTTAGACGATAAACTCAGTACAATCATCGTCTTGTTTTGGTCGTTTGTGCTGCCGTGTTTAACGTAATTCATCTTTTTTTCGCCTCTTCACGGTTTGGTGATTTCCAAATACTTTATATACGCAACTATATTTTCATACTATTAAGGCCTACGACAATTGCCTGAAACGACGTGTTTCCCATAACGCAGATACGCTGTATCATAGATTCATAGTCCAGTTTATTTTGTGTCGATTCTCAAGGCTGCCATAGTTAGTTTTTCTTTGCCGACATATAAAAGTAATGTGTATTAAATCAGCGCTTCAGAAGTCGGCTGTTTGCATAATTGCATCATCGCTGTACTTTTATAGTATAAATATCATACGACATTTAATGGCTGGTTACAGACGGCGATTTTTTTATGAAATTTCAATTCGCAGTCGAGTTTAACATATAGCCGACTCGCCTTCTTTTGTTTTTATGTCAAGATTCCTCGGGCTCAGTGAAAGTCAGCTCTAGTAAAGCAGCCGCCAGCCGAGTACCAGACTTTGAATCCTTTATCAATTCGCATAATAGATTTAAACAAAAACAGATATTTTGTAATAACAGAATAGTCGAAGGTCAAATGAGTTGTTTACGTGTCATTGATACGACCGGATATGAGAGATGAAATCATGTGAGGCATATGACGCCTAGCAACGGGAACGTTCTTTGATGTGATTGGCTGTCTAAATACGGAAATGAGTTTTTTGGTCACATGATATGCTGTTGTTTTGCACGTTTTCTTTCTTTTCGACGAGGTATTCGAGAAGTGGAGTTATGTCTATGTTTTCTGCGACTTCTTACAATCCTGCGACTCGCCAGGAAGCTTCAGTTACTAGCGAAATGCGAGTAGATGGCCAATGTGTCATCGACACAACGTTCAGTTGCCACGTTAGCACTTCAGGTGCAAAAGGCGATCAGATGTCAACGAACATTGCCACAACGTTCAGTCGCCACGTTAGCATTTCAGATGCGAAAGGCGACGAGGTGTCAACGTGCACCGACACAGACCCAAAAGTTCACGGGTCTATCACAACGGTGAGCAATTGTGAACTCTATCAAAATCTATCTAGTTCTTACCAGTTCTTATCAAATGCTTATCAAAATCTATCAAATGCTTATGAAATCAATACAAACGTTGAACTCTTGAGTGAAACAAGAGAATCAAACGAACAGTGTACAGTGTGTACAGACAATCAAAGCACTAGCTTAAACACCAGTGTCGCAGCGTGGGATAATAATACTTGCATTGTCAGTACTGATGTCGACAACAACAATCAAACGTCTCTGAACGTAGTCGAAACAGATATACCAAATCAAACGCAGAACTCGACTCAAACTGACAATTCTAGTCGGGGCAGACCACGAACAAAGGTTGTATCACATAGAAGGCGTGATCGAGAGCCATCTAGAATACCTTTGAAGAGAATAGTTAATCTGATGAGGAAAAATAAGCAGCGTAGACATGAAATAAAATCGTTAATAAAACGTTTTATTCCCAAATCTTCCTCGTGGCATTATTTGCTTTCTACGAGTTACAGAAAGGATGTTCTTCACAGACAAACAAATGAATTTGTATTGTGGAAGATTAGCCAGCCTCGTTTTAAAAAACATACAAATTTATATCGAAAGTTCAAGACAAAACTCAAATTATTCAACCCACAAAAATTTAGAACGAGAAAACACAAATTATCCCTATCAAACAGAGTTATAATTTTGTCTAGTAAATGTGATTATCAAAGAGTAAAAACATCTAATCGACTTTCTCTGATCATGTGTGGTGACATTGAATTAAATCCAGGCCCTGTTAATTCATCAACAAAAGAATGCTCTAACAGAACATCATGTACAAACTCTTCAATGTCATTGTTAAATGATAGGCTATCTCAAATTGGCCGGAGACCAGTAAATGTGATTGGTGATGGTAATTGTTTCTTTCGTAGTGTAAGTCACCAGCTTTATAGCACAGAAGCCCACCATTTGCAAATACGTGCTCTTGCAATTCAGCATTTGATAAACTTTCCAGAACACTTTATTGAAAGTAATACTGACCAGTCCTGGTTGCAATATTTACAGAATATGTCTAGAGAAGGTACATGGGCTGATCATATTATTATACAAGCAGTTGCAGATTCTCGTCATTTAACAATTCATATCACTGAGACTGCACTAAATTTTACTGAGACTACTGTCATACATCCTGTAAACAATCAGGGAAATACAAGGCATATTTATGTTGGACATCTAGATGAAATTCATTATGTTTCAACTACTCGTATGAACCAGTCTGTTACTAATCGCAAAACATCTGATAGACCTGCTTCTAAAAAATGTGCTTCTTTGAAAACTAGAAAAGATTACATGAGAGAATATATGAAAAAAAGGAGAATGAATAATGAATTTAGAAGTGAGGAAAATGAACGAAAAAAGATGTATAATAAGACATTCAAACTTTTAAATCCTGAGAAAGTTAAGGAATCATTGCAAAAGGCCAATGTGTCATACAGAAAATCAAATCCTGAGAAAGTTAAGGAATCATTGCGAAAAGCCGATGTGTCATACAGACAATCAAATCCTGAAAAAGTTAAGGAATCATTGCAAAAAGCGAATGTGTCATACAGACAATCCAATCCTGAAAAAGTTAAGGAATCATTGCGAAAAGCCAATGTGTCGTACAGAAAATCAAATCCTGAGAAAGTTAAGGAATCATTGCGAAAAGCCGATGTGTCATACAGACAATCAAATCCTGGAAAAGTAAAGGAATCATTGCAAAAAGCCAATGTAGCATACAGGCAATCAAATCCTGAAAAAGTTAAGGAATCATTGCGAAAAGCCAATGTAGCATACAGACAATCAAATCCTGAGAAAGTTAAAGAATCTCAAAAAAAGAAGTTTATAAAAAGAAAATTAGCAGGAAATGTAGGTGAAATGGAAGGACCAAGACAAAAAATATTTAAAAATTGTTTTGATATAGATAAAGGTACTTGTGAGCTTGAAAAGCCCAGACCCAAATTGAATATGTCAGACGCTATTGAATTATTTCATAAGAATATTACTATTGGACCAGAATATGTTTGCACATGTTGTGACCAATTATGGTACAAATCGTCTGTGACAAAATGCAATCTGGCTTTGTATAAATCATGTTCAAGAGAAATACTTAAGTTATGTGTTACTGGTGTTAAGAGTGTAGATGATACTGAATGGATTTGTTCTACATGCCATTCTAACTTAAAAATTGATAAGCTGCCTAGTTGTGCAAAAGCAAATAAAATGAATTTTCCAATTAAGCCTAATGCATTAAAAAATTTAACTCCACTTGAGGAAAGATTAGTATCACCAAGAATACCCTTTATGCAACTAAGAGAATTACCGAGTGGAGGTCAGTTGAGTATTCATGGCAATGTAGTTAATGTACCAGCTGATGTTAATTCAACAGTAAGTGTTCTGCCCAGACCAATAAATGAATCGCAAACTATCCCAATAAAACTTAAAAGACGTCTTAGTTACAAACATCATTATCAATTTCAGAATATAAGACCAGCTAAAGTTTTAGAAGCAGCTCAATATTTAGTAAGCACGAGTGATCTGTTTAAAAATGAGGGAGTACAAGTATCAGATAGTTGGTTAACAAACGTAAATAACAATAACCCAGAGTGGTCAGAATTTATTACCGGTAACAAAACAAGTGCAGATAAGTCAGATTCTTTCCATAAAACTCAAGAAAAACAAAATCTAGGAGCACAACACTGTGCAACTGATGATTCAATTGACAATCATGATACTGATGATGAATGGTGTGAAGATCAAAATGAACAGCCATCAGGTGTCATGGATACTTTATTACAAGAGCCTGACATGACTGAACATGCTGATAAGATAATTAGTTTTGCACCAGGTGAAGGAAATAGACCACTTGGTATATTTATTGACAAAGACTCGGAATTTTTATCTTTCCCTTCTATATATTGTGGTAAACGTCGATCTGATAATAGTGAAAGACTTGTACCAGTTCACTATAGTACAATTTGTAAATGGGAGTTGCGAAGTAAAGATCGACGAGTTGCACAGTGTGCCAAATATTTTCTATAAATTAAAAAAGCTACAAATAAAGCAAATTCAAGTAAGTGTAAAACGTAAGTGTAAAACGAAAGGCAAAACATACACAGCAGGAGATTTAAAATCAGAAAATTCTGTAAATAAGCTAATTAATTTAGATGAGGGATTCAGAGTACTTAGAAATTTGCGAGGCTCACCTCCTTACTTTGAGAGATGTAAAAAAGACTTATTTGCAATGATCCGACAACTTGGTAAACCCACTTGGTTTTGTTCATTCTCCGCTGCAGAAACTAGATGGATACATTTGTTACAAATTCTTGGTCGTCTTGTGGATAATAAAGAGTATACTGATAATGAAATCAAAGAAATGAGTTGGCAAAAGAAATCAGATTTAATACAAAAAGATCCAGTGACATGTGCACGAAATTTTGAACATATGGTCCAATTGTTTCTTCACAATTTTATCAAAAGTTCACTTAATCCAATTGGAGAAGTTGTTGATTTTTTTTATCGAGTTGAATTCCAACAACGTGGATCACCACATATACATGGCTTATTTTGGATAAAAGATGCTCCGGAGTATGGCAAAGATTCTCTTGATGACATTGCTAAATTTGTAGATAACTATACCTCGTGTAAAGCTAACTCTGATGACTTGGATGATCTAGTAAATTTACAGAGACATAGGCACTCTAAAACTTGCAAAAAAAAGGGTCGTAAAATATGTAGGTTTAATTTTCCTTTGCCTCCAATGCCAAGAACAATGATTTTGCAACCTCTGCCTATAACTGATTTAGATGAACAAATTGCAGTTGCATTAAACAAAGATTTAGAGAGAATCCATAGTTTGTTAGATTCCCTAAAACCTGATGAGCCACTAAGTTTTACTAAATTTCTTGAAAAGTTAGAATTATCTGAAAATCAGTATTTGAAGGCTATTAGACTTTCTCTTAAACATGATACTCTACTGCTAAAACGATCCCCTTCTGAGATTAGAATAAATTGTTACAATCCAAATTTGTTAAAAGCTTGGCAGGCAAATATGGACATTCAGTATATATTAGACACCTATGCTTGTGCTGTCTATATTCTTTAAGTACATCACAAAAGGTCAACAAGGAATGAGCAAGTTACTGAGGAAAGCTTGTGATGAGGCAAAAGAAGGCAATAAAAATATTGTGAACAGAATCAGACATATTGGCAATAAATTTCTCAATGCTGTTGAGATAAGTGCACAGGAAGCTGTATATTTAGTTTTGAAAATGCCTTTAAGAAGATCATCTCGTGAATTTCAATTTCTTAATACTTCTCACCCAGATGAAAGAACATTTTTACTGAAAGATATGGAAAAGATTAAAGATCTCCCAGACAATTCTGCTGACATAGAATCAGATAACCTGATTAAAAGGTATCAAAGAAGACCTAAACAGTTAGAAAATGTGTGTTTGGCAGACTTTGCTGCATGGTATAATTGCAAGCGAGACAATAATTCAAAGAAAACACAAAAATGTAAGCCAAATTCATCATCTGATGACTATCTTTTGGAAAATGATTTTAATGTGAATGTTGATGATGATCTCTCTGACAATAATGAAACAATATGTGAAGATGATCAATATGAATTAAAAGGAGGATGATACTTGTTAAGAGACGAAGACCAAAAATCATTCGATCAGTAAGATTTAATAAGAACAAAGACCCTGAAAATCATTATAGGGAACAAGTAATGCTTTATACTTCATGGAGAAATGAAAACAAAGATCTCTTGCAAAATGTAGAAACATACCAAGAAAGATTTGAACTTCTTAAAGATCTTATAGAAAAAAACAGAAAAGAATATGAGAATCACACTGAAGTTCTTGATCAGGCCATTGAGAATGTTGAAAATGAAGAGCTTGCTAATGTCGCTCCTAATGCACAACACAGAGATGAACAAGATGAGCAAATAGGCATAGGCTCAAAAGCTAGTGAATTATTTGGATGTTTTGATCTTGGTAAAGATAAGCAACATACTGAATATGACTTGATAGATGATATTGGTATTTATCCTAGAACAAATGATAATGAAGAACTTCTTATGAAACGATTGAAGGATGAAGATTTTAGAAAACTTGTCCAATCACTAAATATTGAGCAAAAAGAGTTCTTTTACCATGTACTCCATTCTATTAAAACTAGTCATCAACCATTAAGACTTTTTTTAAGTGGTGGTGCTGGTGTTGGCAAAAGTACAGTAACAAATGCTCTGTATGAAGCTCTTATTAGATATTTAAACACTCAGCCTGGGAGCAATCCAGATGATATCAGTGTTATGAAAGTAGCACCTACAGGAAAAGCTGCATTTAATATAAGAGGAAACACACTTCATTCTGCTTTTAAAATTCCTGCTAACAGAGGATTTAATTACTGCACGCTTGATAGAGACAGATTAAATACTATAAGATCTCAACTAGGTAAACTTCAAGTCATATTCATTGATGAGGTTTCAATGGTTGGTAGTGGAATGTTTAATTTTCTTAACTTGAGATTACAACAAATAATGGGTACAAAAGAACCATTTGGTGGACTTAGCATTATAACTGTTGGTGACTTGTTTCAATTAAAACCAGTCTTTGATCACTGGATATTTGAGAACTCAAAAGAAGGATATAATTCATTAGCAACAAACATTTGGCAGCAATATTTTGAGATGTTTGAGTTATCACAGATTATGAGACAAAAAGATAAAGAATTTGCGGAAATTTTAAATCGCATTAGGGAAGGAAACCACACTCAATATGACATTGAAATTATGAAAGAGAGAATTTTGAAATTAAGCCCTGCACATCCTGATTATCCTATGACTGTCACTCACTTGTTTAGTACTAACATGGCTGTAGACCAACATAATCAAGAAATTATTAATAAATCTCTAAATGAAAAAGCTAAGGTAAAAGCAATAGATATCATACTTGGAGATTTATCCGATGAATTAAAAGAAAGAATGAAGAAACAAATTCCAAATGATCCCACAAAAACCATGGGTTTGTTTACAGTCTGTGCCATACTTCAAGGGGCAAAATATGATCTTACAACAAATGTATCTGTTGTTGATGGAATGACTAATGGAGCAGAGTGTATAATTAAAAAAATTGATTATAGAGTTCCAGGCTCATTAAGACCAAGTATTATTTGGGTTTCATTCCAAGAAAATAATATTGGAAACGAATATCGTAGACAATACTCCCACCTTTATTTTATAATAACACTGTTGAGAAAAATTGGGTTCCAATCTTGGAAATCACATGACAGTTTAGAAAACATCAAATACAAGTTCTTCGTAGACAATTTCCTTTAAGACCAGCTGCAGCTAAAACTATTCATCATTGTCAAGGTGATACTATCAATGAAGCAGTTGTTGATCTGCCATCTAGTAAACGAGAACACATGCATTATGTTGCTCTAAGTAGACTGAGAAGCATATTACTTAATTTGAGTGAAAATAAAATAGCTGTTAGTAAGAAAGTACAAGAGGAAATGTTAAGATTAAGAACAAGTGCATCACTAAATAGTCACATTCCTTTTCTCTACAAATTAGATACCAATGAGATAAGCACTTTTAAAATATTATTCCACAATGTAAGATCCTTACACCTCTGCATATTGCTGATGTTGCAAGTGATTACAATGTACAAGCAGCTAGTGTAAATATTTTTGTAGAAACCGCTTTGTGCAGCAATGACAACAATGAATTATATAATCTTCCTGGTTCTCAGCTTTTCAGAAATGATTTTCTGCCACAAAGTACTACAAGAACACCATATGGAACTGCTGTTTATTTAAAAAATAATCTACAATGTGTGTCTGAACCCTTGAGGTGTAACCATAATGATGTTGAAATAACAGTTATAAAAGTTGATCAGCCAGTTTACAATTTACACATTGTTGGAATTTATCGCTCAAAATCGAAAGTAAAGATTTCTAAATTAATTGATGCATTAAAAATTCTTCATGAGAATATTTTAAAACATTGTGATCCCCCTGTTATTATGCTTGGTGATTTTAATATAAATTTAATGGAAAATTCCTCTGAGAAAAAAGCTCTTTCTAAATATCTTAGTGAACAAGAACATTATGCACAGCTTGTTAATGAAGTAACAACTGACTATAAAACTCAAATTGATCATATTTACACAAATATTCCTCATAGAATTTGCTGTAGTGGTGCTCTTGAATCTTACTTTAGTGATCATAAACCTATCTTTGCATCTGTGGCATGATTCATTTACTTAAAATATGATCAATTAACAAAAAAATGTACATAGCCATAAGAGAGCAATTAAATACCATAGAGTGAACAGTACATGTATACTAAACAGTATTTAAAAATTCCTAAAATTTATTTGTCAATCTTTTTCTCCAAATACAAACAAGTCACCTCAACCACTTCCCCAGCCAAGTGGCATGGGTAAAGAAACAACTATTGGATGGGGGACTGGAGGCTGAATTATAGCTGCCTCTTTCCACTGGCAGGAACAAGGTGTGTTATAGGTAAGTCTTCTTTTAGTTATTTACCCCCTTTAATGTTTACCATTCCCATTCACTTAGTGTCGCATAATCTGATTAAAAATAATTTACTGATTAACTGACTAATTTTATCAATTTACATTCCAGCTAAAAAGTTGAAAAATGGTTCACTATTGGTAACCAACCTACTGTAATTAAAAAGAGTGAAAATCAAGTGTACATCCTAAAGCAAGTTTTATTCAGTTGGACGTCAACTAAAGTCATGTTGTCAGAACCAAAATACTGTACTTGTCAAATGGCGATGACTCTGCGTATGGATGAATGTCTCTCATGTTACCATGCGACAAACTAATACGCCTCAAAGCAGTTATAAAAGACCCTTTATTTACAAGTAATATTTGGCATTTCACTTGATTAAACTGGATGTTCTATAGATGTTCGTTGCAACTAAAGTCATGTCGAAACCAGTATACTGTACTTGTCAAATGGTGATGGCTCTGCCTATTGGATGAATGTCTCTCATATTACAATAAATGCTCTGTGCAAACAGTCTGCATATAGATGCCCATTGCAGATCATAAACCTTCAAAGGATAAAAAACAGTGTGCCATTCATGTACTGTACAGCAATGACAAAGATGACCAATCAACCTGAAAGATTGTGGATTGTGCCCATATAAACTTTAAGATTAAATCCTGCGATTCATTCCATTTAAAAACTACCGACTATATACAGATGAAGGATTAGTCAACACTAATCATGTAAAATGGCTAAAACAATTGAACTATGACACATTTTATTCCTTACTGACTACTCAGGAAAGCAAAATAACATTCCACATGTTCCAACAGAACGAGGAAAATTTTAGCTCTACTAATTAATGCTGGATTAACTGTTTATGAATAATGTAAAATAGAACTAATACAGCAGTTAAATTGAAACATGTAACTATCAGAAAGATTTTTTCATGTTGTTTCCTCAAGACTTTTCATTGAATTGTACAATGTATTACATGTACATGTATCGTCAAATTTAAAGCAAAATAAATCATTTGAAATGTAAAAAGCTCAAGTGTTTTTTTATGTTGAAATACAGTACTGTTAATTGCTCTACGAAACTTTGCACTATCCTTGGGTTCTAGTTTTCTTAGACAACCTCTGTGTTAATGAACTCAGTATCTCAGTTTTCTTAGACAACCTCTGTCATAATGAACTCAGTATCTCAGTTTTCTTAGTCAACCTCTGTGATAATGAACTCAGTATCTCAGTTTTCTTAGACAACCTCTGTGATAATGAACTCAGTATCTCAGTTTTCTTAGACAACCTCTGTGATAATGAACTCAGTATCTCAGTTTTCTTAGACAAGGTCTGTGATAATGAACTCAGTATCTCAGTTTTCTTAGACAACCTCTGTGATAATGAACTCAGTATCTCAGTTTTCTTAGACAACCTCTGTGATAATGAACTCAGTATCTCAGTTTTCTTAGACAACCTCTGTGATAATGAACTCAGTATCTCAGTTTTCTTAGACAACCTCTGTGATAATGAACTCAGTATCTCAGTTTTCTTAGACAACCTCTGTGATAATGAACTCAGTATCTCAGTTTTCTTAGACAACCTCTGTGATAATGAACTCAGTATCTCAGTTTTCTTAGACAACCTCTGTGATAATGAACTCAGTATCTCAGTTTTCTTAGACAAGGTCTGTGATAATGAACTCAGTATCTCAGTTTTCTTAGTCAACCTCTGTGATAATGAACTCAGTATCTCAGTTTTCTTAGACAAGCTCTGTGATAATGAACTCAGTATCTCAGTTTTCTTAGACAAGGTCTGTGATAATGAACTCAGTATCTCAGTTTTCTAATAGTCAACCTCTGTGATAATGAACTCAGTATCTCAGTTTTCTTAGACAAGCTCTGTGATAATGAACTCAGTATCTCAGTTTTCTTAGACAAGCTCTGTGATAGTGAACTCAGTGTCTCAGTTTTCTTAGACAAGGTCTGTGATAATGAACTCAGTATCTCAGTTTTCTTAGACAACCTCTGTGATAATGAACTCAGTGTCTCAGTTTTCTTAGTCAACCTCTGTGATAATGAACTCAGTATCTCAGTTTTCTTAGACAACCTCTGTGATAATGAACTCAGTATCTCAGTTT
>CAXIUP010000242.1:0-68000 GCA_964035015.1 Corallium rubrum | reverse complement strand
CGTCACTTCGTTACATCAGACTTTCACTTCGGTTTCTGGATGAATTCTAGAAACATACTGTGCTAATAAATGTTTTTCACAAGCTAAAATATTTACGTGATTGTCGAAGTCCTCATAACGCTATACAAAAAATCCGTGTGTATACGAAGTCCTCGTAACGCGGTATGTTGAATATTTTTACACAGGTCTTCATAACGCTGTCTATTAACAAACGGTTTACGTGTGTATACTTAGGTCCCCATAATGCTATGTAAAAATCCGTGTGTATACGAAGTCCTCATAACGCGGCATGTTTAGTATTTTTACACAGGTCCTCGTAACGCGTGTAGAGAACATTCTTTCGCACGTCCCCGCAACGCGGTGTGCGTAAGTATGTGTGTGTGTGTGTGTGTGTGTGTGTGTGTAAGAATGTTTTCGTCAATCACGTGATCAACGCAAAGGACCAATAGCAACAGTCCGAATCAGCATATTTATATGTCCGAAGGGTTTTACGAACGTGTACCAGAGCAACGAATGGGAGATAAAAAATTGAGTTTTGTTTCATGTAATGAATATTTGCGCGCTATCACAAGACGCCAAGAAATATGATGACAAGTCGACAGCTGACAGTGGGCTACTAGTCTGTTGGTATAAATTTGAACGGTTGTGAGCATTTTTGTGGATTGTCTGGTTTCGAAACAATATGTATTTCAGCATTTTAATACATTTTTATGTATGTATATACTGTTGTTTTATACTATAAATACAAGCGCGCGCACCGCGCGGTGACTGCATATTTACACGCAATACTTTCTCGTATACAAAGTGTTTATACTCTAATAATTCCGGAACGCGTTTCGACTTTGTCGCTTAAACGACAAGCTTTCCAAGGACGAAGAAACAGTGTGAGCGCTTGTTTGGCTTCGGATTAAAGATCTTTCTGAAATCTGAATGCCCTTTTAACTATTAAATGTTTCAAGTGTTTACGTGTTAAGCGCTCGGCCAAGATGTTTTAGTTATTTTTATGTATGTATGTATGTACTGTTGTTTTATACTATAAATACAAGCGCGCGGTGACTGCATATTTACATGCAATACTTTCTCCTGTTCAATACAGCATCACGTAATAAAACCACACAAGGTGTTACTATGCTAATTCCGGAACGCACTTCGACTTTGTCGCCTAAACGACAAGCTTTCCAAGGACGAAGAAACATGCAGTGTGGGCGCTTTAATATTTGGCTTCGGATTAAAGATATTTCTGAAATCTGAATGCCCTTTTAACTATTAATTAAATGTTTCAAGTGTTTACGTGTTAGGCGCTCGGCCAAGATGTTTTATCGTGCTTGGCACTGTTTATGTTACATGTAGAGTATTCAATACTTGTTCAAAAAACGCGTTGAACATTCATTTATTGGGACGCATCAATGCATGTGTTACGAGAGTCTAAAAACATAGACAATATAAAACATAAAAATATCATATTCTGTAAAATGCGATTAGCGTCCACGTTTTCTGTTTTTGCCGATTTACCTAAACGTGAATTCAAACATTTTAGTGTTAGGGGTTAGAGATTAGGGTTAATCGTTAGAAATTAACGATTATTGTTATTTCTACGTAACAAAGAGCACATGTTGAAGGGAAAAAGAAGGCAGAAGGGTGCAGTCAATTTTTAGCGTTTTTGCTCAGACAAGAGTGTTAAACCGTTCGAATCAACATTTCTGAAACCTGAATAGCCCTTTGAATTAATGTTTGAAGTGTTAACATGATAAGCGCTGGGCCGAGATGTTTAACTATAATTCACAAGCAGAACTGAATTTTCAGGCTGTGCTTTGTGCCGGCGCTATCTAATGCTTATTGAAAATACGTGTTGCACGATCATGTTAATTACACTCGAGCGAAAAATTAAAGCGATATAAATATCATATTTTTTAATGCGATTATAGGGACTTTGCAAGTTGTCAATTCTGTTTTCAACGTTCTTTATGTCTCGCTCATCTTGCAGATAGTTTTCAAAAGTCAGCAAGTTATCAGATTGTGAGCATGAGTAATACTTTTCAGTATTAAAATTGAATAAATCATATAAATCGTTTATAATCAGTTTGTCTTGATCGAGACGCGGAATATTAACCCAGATCGAAATATACTGTAAATAGCTCAACACCGTCTAGTGTAGATGTATCGCCATCAAGATCTGCAGTTGTAAAGCCGTAATCAAACGAGAACGCAAGTCATCGCAAGTTGGCAGTCACAAATTTCTGTAGCGGGCGTTCGAACACCCAAATTAACAAAATAAAGGTTTCATGAGTGTTTTAAACAAGTTTTACTTTGTCACGGTACATAATTTTTTCGGGAAATTATTCAGAGAGGCTGGCTGAGATAGCGTGACTGCTAACTTGCGATGACTTGCGTTGTTGTTTGATTACGGCTTAAGCGTAGTGAGCACAATTTTCAGCCACATGACTGATTAATAACAGTGTTCTAAAGTCACTTGTGATCTTCTAAAAGCTTCAAGACGGAGCAATACCAGATCGATAGCACCACAACGTGGTTTCGCAAAGCATATCGGGATGATGCAATAATTGCAAATTGTCGACGAGAAAAATAATACAGAAACGCCACCAAAACCTGGTAGCCCGAGTAATAATAATAATAAAAATAATAATAATAATAATAATAATAATAATAATAATAATAATAATAATAATAATAATAATAATAATAACAAAACATTACGTCTAAATAAATATTTTGAATACTACAACTACCTCGAGTTTTGTGCTGGGCTCTTATGTATGTCACAAGATTCTCTATTATTTTCTGTATATTTTGGTATGTTTGCATGAAATTGAAATTACAGTCCACAGTAGACCTTTTCACCAATAGCGGCGCCATCTTGAATTCGCAATGCATTATGGTCTATCCAGGGTGTTGAGGCACAATGCGGTAATTTTTTCTTTATAAATACTTTCGTGGCAACAATATCTAAATATAATAATTGTCATATTGCAACAATTCTTGGACGTGTAAGGATAGATTCATAACAAATGTATCCTTATATGTACGAGAATTATTGCTTTTACCAATATGACAACGATCATATCTAGACATTGTTGCCATGAAAGTGTTAATCAAGACAAAATTACCGCATTGTGTCTCAACACTAAGCAATCGCCCTTTTAATGGAGCTTATTACCCTGGATAGACCACAATGCATTGCGAATTCAAGATGGTGCCGCTATTGGTGAAAAGGCCCATTAGTTATTTTAGACTCTCAAGCCAAATAAATACAGTATCCGCATGTACGCATTGCGTACCTATTTTTAGATCTTGAAGAGAACTGAATGATCACGGAGAGACCGAAAGAACCACTGTGAAGTATGCACCACATTCAGCCTTCGATTCAAGCCTTCGATTCGGCCTTCGATTCAGCCGTCGATTCAATTATCGCATGTTATTGCGAAGTTATCTCCATATTCATCAGGTGGTCGCTATAACAGAATATCATACAAATACACAATTTTCTCAGGCGCTATTCTATAGGATTTCTTCAAATTAACATATCTTGCACAGAATTTCATGCTCTTTCATCTAGTGTAAGCCTCCAGAGTAGCAAAGACCCATGGACGACGTAGGCAAGCTTTAAACAAATTGCGGCGCGGCGGTATTAATACGACTGACGGGGGTTGTGTTGTATATTGCATACACATCAGATTATAAACACAATTTTCTCAGCTGCTATTCTATACGATCTTCTAAAATTTACATATCTTGTAGAGAATTTCATGCTCTTTCATCTAGTATAAGTCTCCAGAGTGGCATAGACCCATGAACGACGCAGGCAGGCTTTAATTAAACAAATTGCGGCGCGGTGTAATTAATACGACCGACCCGGCTTGTGTTGACAGTTGTATATTGCATATACATCAGATATAAACACAATTTTCTCAGCCGCTATTCTATACGATTTTTTTTAATTTACATATGTTGTAGAGAATTTCAACTCTTTCATGTAGTGTAAGTCTCCAGAGTGGCATATACCCAGGAACGACGTAGGCAGGCTTTAAACAAATTGCGGCGAGGTGTACGTAATTAATACGACTGACGGGGCTTGTGTTGACAGTTGTATATTGCATATACATCAGATATAAACACAATTTTCTCAGCCGCTATTCTATACGATTTTTTTAAAATTTACATATGTTGTAGAGAATTTCATGCTCTTTCATCTAATATAAGTGTCCAGAGTGGCATAGACCCATGAACGACGCAGGCAAGCTTTAAACAAATTGCGGCGCTGTGTTATTAATACGTCTGACGGGGGTTGTTTTGTATATTGCATATACATCAGATATAAGCACAATTTTCTCAGCCGCTATTCTATACGATTTTTTCAAATTTACATATGTTGTAGAGAATTTCAAGCTCTTTCATCTAGTATAAGTTTCCAGAGTGGCATAGACCCAGGAACGACGCAGGCAAGCTTTAAACAAATTGCGGCGCGGTGTTATTAATACGACTGACGGGGGTTGCCTTGAATGTTTCAGATTACATCGGAAAAAGTACAATTTTCTCAGCCGCTATTCTATACGATTTTTTTAAATTTACATATGTTGTAGAGAATTTCATGCTCTTTCATCTAGTAAAAGTCTCCAGAGTGGCATAGACCCATGAACGACGCAGGCAAGCTTTAAACAAATTGCGGCGCGGTGTTATTAATACGACTGACGGGGGTTGCCTTGAATGTTTCAGATTACATCGGAAAAAGTACAATTTTCTCAGCCGCTATTCTATACGATTTTTTTAAATTTACATATGTTGTAGAGAATTTCATGCTCTTTCATCAAGTGTAAGTCTCCAGAGTGGCATAGACCCAGGAACGACGCAGGCAGGCTTTAAAGAAATTGCGGCGAGGTGTACGTAATTAATACGACTGACGGGGCTTGTGTTGACAGTTGTATATTGCATATACATCAGATATAAACACAATTTTCTCAGCTGTTATTCTATACGATATTTTTAAATTTACATATGTTGTACAGAATTTCAAGCTCTTTCATCTAGTATAAGTGTCCAGAGTGGCATAGACCCAGGAACGACGCAGACAGGCTTTAAACAAATTGCGGCGCGGTGTACGTAATTAATACGACTGACGGGGCTTGTGTTGACAGTTGTATATTGCATATACTTCAGATATAAACACAATTTTCTCAGCCGCTATTCCATACGATTTTTTTTAAATTTACATATGTTGTAGAGAATTTCATGCTCTTTCATCTAGTATAAGTCTCCAGAGTGGCATAGACCCAGGAACGACGCAGGCAAGCTTTAAACAAATTGCGGCGCTGTGTTATTAATACGTCTGACGGGGTTTATTTCATATTGCATATACATCAGATATAAGCACAATTTTCTCAGCCGCTATTCTATACGATTTTTTTAAATTTACATATGTTGTAGAGAATTTCAAGCTCTTTCATCTAGTATAAGTTTCCAGAGTGGCATAGACCCAGGAACGACGCAGGCACGCTTTAAATAAATTGCGGCGCGGTGTTATTACTACGACTGACGGGGGTTGCCTTGAATGTTTCAGATTACATCAGAAAAAGTACAATTTTCTCAGCCGCTATTCTATACGATTTTTTTTAATTTACATATGTTGTAGAGAATTTCATGCTCTTTCATCTAGTATAAGTCTCCAGAGTGGCATAGACCCATGAACGACGCAGGCAAGCTTTAAACAAATTGCGGCGCGGTGTTATTAATACGACTGACGGGGGTTGCCTTGAATGTTTCAGATTACATCGGAAAAAGTACAATTTTCGCAGCCGCTATTCTATAGGATTTTTTTAAATTTACATATGTTGTAGAGAATTTCATGCTCTTTCATCTAGTACTAGAAATACATAAATGCAACCCCCTCGCCCGCTTTTAACACATTAAATATACATAGTCCCACCCACCCCCACCCCACCCCCCACCCCCCACCCCCCGATTAAAATAAGCATCTCATCTGTTTTTGTATACAAATATAAACACCCTTGCCCTCCTGGCCTCCTTTACATCCTGTTTTATCACTTTTATGAATGTAGTTTTTCTATTATTGACCAATTTCCAAAGCAATGTTTTATTCCAAAATAATAAAGCAGTGGCTGAGGAAAAAATTTTGTCACAACCTAACTTATGCCCCGATCAAATCGAAAGTGTAACATCTCCCCCGGGCAAGGGTCGGGCATTTGCCGTTGTTCTTGTTCCCAAGAGGAGGGCATTTGGTGTAAGCAAAACTCATTGTGGTGGGGCATTTGATTCACCCAATGGTAGGGGAGGGGGATTTGACCGGTCAGCTGTTTACCAACTGTTTACCAAGTGCAAACTATTTTGTGGACCTAGCATGAAGTACCTATTTCCTCGCATTCGCTTGCCGCTGGGCAAAAGAACCGCAGGCTCTGGTTACGATTTCAAAACGTACTGTCAACGTTGAAAACACGCTTTTAGTGAGTTTTGGCAATGGCGAAAAAGATGGAAATACGTGATTTTAAAAGCAAGGATGTGAGTTTTGTTAAGGATTGGTTATACGAGGAATGGGGCTCCCCCCTTTTGATATAAAACAACAGACATGTAACTACAAAACTGATGCAATGTGAATTGTGTCAGGAAACAAAACTGTAAACAATGTATTCAATCTATTGAGTGTATACATTTCGAGTATCTATGTGACGTTTTGAGTATTTTATATGACGTTTTTTAACCTTTAGAGTCTGTAAAATCTTCCTCTAAAAGCCAGGAAATGGCATTTCAGCGACTCTCGATTTCAAAATTTCCTGGGGGAGCATGCCCCCGGACCCCCCTAAAAATTATTTTGATTTCGGCTCCCCCCCTTTCAAAATCCTGGCTACGTGCCTGGTTAAGGATTGGTTATACGAGGAATGGGGCATTTGACCGCTAGTTGGACTTGAAACGTAGGGCATTTGAACAACGTTTTTAGCAGAGGGTGGGGAATTTGATCATCAAAACGTCCTAAGAGTCAAATGCCTGGTATGTGCCCGTGGGGGGATGTTACACCTTCGATTTGATCGGTGCATTAATAGCACCAGAAACTGATAGCAAAAACAAACAATAATTACAGACGCTTATATCAAGGTGCCTATTAAACTGTTTTAATAATATGATTCCTCATGTTCCAAATATGTTGAACCTCAAAGAAAAACATCAGAACAGAAAAAACCGTGGGTAACAGCCTGAAAACTATAGGTATAAGAGAGGAAAAACTAACCAGGGAAGAACTATAACTTAATGCAAAGTTTTACTCGAACCGTGGAAAACAACGCCTGGGAAAATGTATATTATTTGACAAGATTTTTGCTGTTTTAACTGAGTTTAATTAATACTGAAAAGGTTTCGGATATATACCGACTCTAATCAGCTAAAGAAACGGCTGGTAAGTTAAATAAGAATCACTGCTTACCGTTAAATTTTCTTTTGGCTCTTCTCAGATGCTGCAAACACTGCCATACATACGGGCTACGGCATTTGGTTTCCGTGGTTTTCTCGTTCGGTTCTTAGCAAAAAGCAATCAATTCTCTTCAAAATGTGAAAAGCTGTTTGTGATGATGTTCCTTTCAATTCAATGTTCTCTCTCGAGCCAAGATATACCAGTCTTTTGCTGGCTTTGAACAGACAGTCACACACGAAGAAACATCTTTTTGTTTTTTTCAGTCACATTTGGCGGCATCTTTTCCGATCTTTATCGCAATTTTTCATGCTTTTTCAATGGTTTCTAGTCGTGTTTAATATTGTTTGGTTCATCCCACTGCAACATCTCTTCTTGGCTTTCGTTTTTCGGGCATTTGTAAACCAATTTTTCTGACGAAGATTTTGTTTCGCTTGAGCCACGAAAGTTGGCGATTTGATGGATATATATATATACATACATACATACATATAAACATCTCGCAGAATTTCTTTCCCACTCGCGTGTAATTTCGCATGTAAGTGGACTCCACGCGTGTCGAGATTAGCACCCTCACCGGGCGACGGGCCTTCGGCCCGTCGCCCGGCTCGGGGATAAGTCTCCAGAGTGGCATAGACCCATGAACGACGCAGGCAAGCTTTAAACAAATTGCGGCGCGGTGTTATTAATACGACTGACGGGGGTTGCCTTGAATGTTTCAGATTCGGAAAAAGTACAATTTTCTCAGCCGCTATTCTATAGGATTTTTTAAATTTACATATGTTGTAGAGAATTTCATGCTCTTTCATCTGGTATAAGTCTCCAGAGTGGCATAGACCCATGAACGACGCAAGCAAGCTTTAAACAAATTGCGGCGCGGTGTTATTAATACGACTGACGGGGGTTGCCTTGAATGTTTCAGACTACATCGGAAAAAGTACAATTTTCTCAGCCGCTATTGTATAGGATTTTTTTAAATTTACATATGTTGTAGAGAATTTCATGCTCTTTCATCTAGTATAAGTCTCCAAAGTGGCATAGACCCAGGAACGACGCAGGCAAGCTTTAAAGAAATTGCGGCGCTGTGTTATTAATACGACTGACGGGGGTTGCCTTGAATGTTTCAGATTCGGAAAAAGTACAATTTTCTCAGCCGCTATTCTATAGGATTTTTTAAATTTACATATGTTGTAGAGAATTTCATGCTCTTTCATCTGGTATAAGTCTCCAGAGTGGCATAGACCCATGAACGACGCAAGCAAGCTTTAAACAAATTGCGGCGCGGTGTTATTAATACGACTGACGGGGGTTGCCTTGAATGTTTCAGACTACATCGGAAAAAGTACAATTTTCTCAGCCGCTATTCTATAGGATTTTTTTAAATTTACATATGTTGTAGAGAATTTCATGCTCTTTCATCTAGTATAAGTCTCCAAAGTGGCATAGACCCAGGAACGACGCAGGCAAGCTTTAAAGAAATTGCGGCGCTGTGTTATTAATACGACTGACGGGGGTTGTTTTCTATATTGCATATACAACAGATATATGCTGTGCCAGAGTGATCAATAGTTGAATGGCGTTTTGGACGAGTTTCTTTACTGTTTGGTTTAAACCCAATATCGGTTTTGTTAACTGCCATTCTGGCGTACATTTTTTTCTTATCTTCGGGTAAGTCTTTCCACAGGGCGGACGCTTCTTTACATACGGTTTACATGTTCCGATATCGACGATGTAACTTTTTCCTATGTTTTTGTAGGAAAGCAAAAAAACCTGATGATCGAGGCGATAATTTCTTATTTGTACGTGTTCCCCTTTTTTTAACGTCTGGTGTTTTACTAAGCGGCACGGCGGGCGATTGCTGAAACTGGCCAATTTTTGGATTTGTTTTCGGGGTATCTGGATCTTTCTTTCCCCATGGTTCTTGAGCCATGTGATAGCTTTCGTTTTTTGATTGTTTTTCGCTTTCTACTTTCGTAGGTGTAGTTGGTTTACGATTAATTTTCTTTCGTTTTTGATACGATCTCTTTGGTTTGGGTCGCAGATTGCTGTGCATTCGATCAGCAAAATCGTTTACTCTTCTTCTAATTCGCTTATAATTTTGCGAAACAAAATCATCTGGTCGAAGCCGTTTTTTTCCAGGGAAATCTTCTTGCTTAAGATGTCTCATGACACCTTCAATGTAACCTTCTGATTTTGCGTTGGCCGATGTAAATGACAGGTAAGGGTGATTGTCTGATACATTTTGAGCTTTCACTTCATTCGTTTTTCTGTAACGATCAAGAGATCCTAACAAGACGCCAGACCACAGTGGCATTTCTGGCAGGTAAGATACAATAAATCGAAAAGATTGAGGACAATAACTATATACGGTTTGCTTTATCGCTTTTGCACTCGTTTGTTGCATTAGATATATTTTCTTCCACACGCTGTATTATTTTGTTGAAATGCTTTTCAAACGGATTGTTTTTTAACGATGCCGATGTATCTGTATCACTTGTAAGATCCTTTTCAACCTTAATAGCCGTTTCAATCGAAGGTAAATCAAATTTGTCTTTTTCCATGCTATGTATTTTTTGCCAAATGTAGTTGTAGGAATTTCTTACCAATTTATTTTGATTTTCGCTCTGTAAGGAAATAATTATGTTTTCTAATAATCGTATCAAATTCATCCAACGTTATTGCATTGACCAACAAAGACACGGCGTACATGTTAAAGCGGTACCATACTTTGTTAGATTCGGTTTCGGAATTTTCACTTACGTTGCGTTTGGCCCGGGATATTGCCATCATATTCCTATGTACAATATTCATAAAATGACTACATCCAACGTGTAGGACCATGAGACTTAATTCTTGTTCGTTTGCATCTTTATGCAATATCAGAAATGCTCGATTAAGAAACGTTTCCAACGATTCGTTGTTAAATTCTTTTAGCCCTGCCAAAATTATTGCTTTAGAATAGTCTGTGTTTAATTGTCGTGGAGTAGTTAGACGCCCATTAAATACCTTCGATTCATCTCGTTTGAATATTTCAAGAAAACTGCGTATATGTTTGCGGCACTGTGGTCACTTGTGATCATTTCTGCTATTGGTAATGGGGGGTTTCCCTCACTAGGATGACGAAGAACCAGTGCATAATATAAAACCATTTTTTCATCGTGGTTTCTAATGATGGTTCCTGTAGCGTCTAAATAAGAAACATCTTTTCCGGGCCGCAATTTGTTTAAAGCTTGCCTGTGTCGTTCATGGGTCTATGCCACTCTGGAGACTTATACTGGATGAAAGAGCATGACATTCTCTACAACATATGTAAATTTAAAAAAATCGTATAGAATAGCGGCTGAGAAAATTGTACTTTTTCCGATGTAATCTGAAACATTCAAGGCAACCCCCGTCAGTCGTATTCATAACACCGCGCCGCAATTTGTTTAAAGCTTGCCTGCGTCGTTCCTGGGTCTATGCCACTCTGGATACTATACTAGATGAAATAGCTTGAAATTCTCTACAACATATGTAAATTTAAAAAAATCGTATAGAATAGCGGCTGAGAAAATTGTACTTTTTCCGATGTAATCTGAAACATTCAAGGCAACCCCCGTCAGTCGTATTAATAACACCGCGCCGCAATTTGTTTAAAGCTTGCCTGGGTCGTTCCTGGGTCTATGCCACTCTGGAAGCTTATACTAGATGAAAGAGCTTGAAATTCTCTACAACATATGTAAATTTAAAAAAATCGTATAGAATAGCGGCTGAGAAAATTGTGCTTATATCTGATGTATATGCAATATACAAAACAACCCCCGTCAGACGTATTAATAACACACCAGCGCCGCAATTAGTTTAAAGCTTGCCTGCGTCGTTCATGGGTCTATGCCACTCTGGAGACTTATATTAGATGAAAGAGCATGAAATTCTCTACAACACATGTAAATTTAAAAAAATCGTATAGAATAGCGGCTGAGAAAATTGTACTTTTTCCGATGTAATCGGAAACATTCAAGGCAACCCCCGTCAGTCGTATTAATAACACCGCGCCGCAATTTGTTTAAACCTTGCCTGCGTCGTTCATGGGTCTATGCCACTCTGGAAACTTTTACAAGATGAAAGAGCATGAAATTCCCTACAACATATGTAAATTTAAAAAAATCGTATAGAATAGCGGCTGAGAAAATTGTACTTTATCTGATGTAATCTGAAACATTCAAGGCAACCCCCCTCAGTCGTATTAATAACACCGCGCCGCAATTTGTTTAAAGCTTGCCTGCGTCGTTCCTGGGTCTATGCCACTCTGGATACTTATACTAGATCAAATAGCTTGAAATTCTCTACAACATATGTAAATTTAAAAAAATCGTATAGAATAGCGGCTGAGAAAATTGTACTTTTTCCGATGTAATCTGAAACATTCAAGGCAACCCCTGTCAGTCGTATTAATAACACCGCGCCGCAATTTGTTTAAAGCTTGCCTGCGTCGTTCATGGGTCTATGCCACTCTGGAGACTTATACTAGATGAAAGAGCATGAAATTCTCTACAACACATGTAAATTTAAAAAAATCGTATAGAATAGCGGCTGAGAAAATTGTGCTTATATCTGATGTATATCAATATACAAAACAACCCCCGTCAGACGTATTAATAACACAGCGCCGCAATTTGTTTAAAGCTTGCCTGCGTCGTTCATGGGTCTATGCCACTCTGGAGACTGATATTAGATGAAAGAGCATGAAATTCTCTACAACATATGTAAATTTAAAAAAAATCGTATTGAATAGCGGTTGAGAAAATTGTGTTTATATCTGATGTATATGCAATATACAACTGTCAACACAAGCCCCGTCAGTCGTATTAATTACGTACACCGCGCCGCAATTTGTTTAAAGCCTGTCTGCGTCGTTCCTGGGTCTATGCCATTCTGGAGACTTATACTACATGAAAGAGCTTGAAATTATCTACAACATATGTAAATTTACAAAAATCGTATAGAATAGCGGATGAGAAAATTGTACTTTTTCCGATGTAATCTGAAACATTTAAGGCAACCCCCGTCGGTCGTATTAATAACACCGCGCCGCAATTTGTTTAAAGCTTGCCTGCGTCGTTCATGGGTCTATGCCACTCTGGTGGCTTATACTAGATGAAAGAGCATGAAATTCTCTACAACATATGTAAATTTAAAAAAGTCGTATAGAATAGCGGCTGAGAAAATTGTGCTTATATCTGATGTATATCAATATACAAAACAACCCCCGTCAGACGTATTAATAACACAGCGCCGCAATTTGTTTAAAGCTTGCCTGCGTCGTTCATGGGTCTATGCCACTCTGGAGACTGATATTAGATGAAAGAGCATGAAATTCTCTACAACATATGTAAATTTAAAAAAATCGTATTTAATAGCGGTTGAGAAAATTGTGTTTATATCTGATGTATATGCAATATACAACTGTCAACACAAGCCCCGTCAGTCGTATTAATTACGTACACCGCGCCGCAATTTGTTTAAAGCCTGTCTGCGTCGTTCCTGGGTCTATGCCATTCTGGAGACTTATACTACATGAAAGAGCTTGAAATTATCTACAACATATGTAAATTTACAAAAATCGTATAGAATAGCGGATGAGAAAATTGTACTTTTTCCGATGTAATCTGAAACATTTAAGGCAACCCCCGTCGGTCGTATTAATAACACCGCGCCGCAATTTGTTTAAAGCTTGCCTGCGTCGTTCATGGGTCTATGCCACTCTGGTGGCTTATACTAGATGAAAGAGCATGAAATTCTCTACAACATATGTAAATTTAAAAAAATCGTATAGAATAGCGGCTGAGAAAATTGTACTTTTTCCGATGTAATCTGAAACATTCAAGGCAACCCCCGTCAGTCGTATTAATAACACCGCGCCGCAATTTGTTTAAAGCTTGCCTGCGTCGTTCATGGGTCTATGCCACTCTGGACACTTATACTAGATGAAAGAGCTTGAAATTCTCTACAACATATGTAAATTTTAAAAAATCGTATAGAATAGCGGCTGAGAAAATTGTGTTTATATCTGATGTATATGCAATATACAACTGTCAACACAAGCCCCGTCAGTCGTATTAATTACGTACACCGCGCCGCAATTTGTTTAAAGCCTGTCTGCGTCGTTCCTGGGTCTATGCCATTCTGGAGACTTATACTACATGAAAGAGCTTGAAATTATCTACAACATATGTAAATTTACAAAAATCGTATAGAATAGCGGATGAGAAAATTGTACTTTTTCCGATGTAATCTGAAACATTTAAGGCAACCCCCGTCGGTCGTATTAATAACACCGCGCCGCAATTTGTTTAAAGCTTGCCTGCGTCGTTCATGGGTCTATGCCACTCTGGTGGCTTATACTAGATGAAAGAGCATGAAATTCTCTACAACATATGTAAATTTAAAAAAATCGTATAGAATAGCGGCTGAGAAAATTGTGCTTATATCTGATGTATATCAATATACAAAACAACCCCCGTCAGACGTATTAATAACACAGCGCCGCAATTTGTTTAAAGCTTGCCTGCGTCGTTCATGGGTCTATGCCACTCTGGAGACTGATATTAGATGAAAGAGCATGAAATTCTCTACAACATATGTAAATTTAAAAAAAATCGTATTTAATAGCGGTTGAGAAAATTGTGTTTATATCTGATGTATATGCAATATACAACTGTCAACACAAGCCCCGTCAGTCGTATTAATTACGTACACCGCGCCGCAATTTGTTTAAAGCCTGTCTGCGTCGTTCCTGGGTCTATGCCATTCTGGAGACTTATACTACATGAAAGAGCTTGAAATTATCTACAACATATGTAAATTTACAAAAATCGTATAGAATAGCGGATGAGAAAATTGTACTTTTTCCGATGTAATCTGAAACATTTAAGGCAACCCCCGTCGGTCGTATTAATAACACCGCGCCGCAATTTGTTTAAAGCTTGCCTGCGTCGTTCATGGGTCTATGCCACTCTGGTGGCTTATACTAGATGAAAGAGCATGAAATTCTCTACAACATATGTAAATTTAAAAAAATCGTATAGAATAGCGGCTGAGAAAATTGTGCTTATATCTGATGTATATCAATATACAAAACAACCCCCGTCAGACGTATTAATAACACAGCGCCGCAATTTGTTTAAAGCTTGCCTGCGTCGTTCATGGGTCTATGCCACTCTGGAGACTGATATTAGATGAAAGAGCATGAAATTATCTACAACATATGTAAATTTACAAAAATCGTATAGAATAGCGGATGAGAAAATTGTACTTTTTCCGATGTAATCTGAAACATTTAAGGCAACCCCCGTCGGTCGTATTAATAACACCGCGCCGCAATTTGTTTAAAGCTTGCCTGCGTCGTTCATGGGTCTATGCCACTCTGGTGGCTTATACTAGATGAAAGAGCATGAAATTCTCTACAACATATGTAAATTTAAAAAAATCGTATAGAATAGCGGCTGAGAAAATTGTACTTTTTCCGATGTAATCTGAAACATTCAAGGCAACCCCCCGTCAGTCGTATTAATAACACCGCGCCGCAATTTGTTTAAAGCTTGCCTGCGTCGTTCATGGGTCTATGCCACTCTGGACACTTATACTAGATGAAAGAGCTTGAAATTCTCTACAACATATGTAAATTTTAAAAAATCGTATAGAATAGCGGCTGAGAAAATTGTGTTTATATCTGATGTATATGCAATATACAACTGTCAACACAAGCCCCATCAGTCGTATTAATTACGTACACCTCGCCGCAATTTGTTTAAAGCCTGCCTGCGTCGTTCCTGGGTCTATGCCACTCTGGAGACTTATACTACATGAAAGAGCTTGAAATTCTCTACAACATATGTAAATTTTAAAAAAATCGTATAGAATAGCGGCTGAGAAAATTGTGTTTATATCTGATGTATATGCAGTATACAACTGTCAACACAAGCCCCATCAGTCGTATTAATTACGTACACCTCGCCGCAATTTGTTTAAAGCCTGCCTGCGTCGTTCCTGGGTCTATGCCACTCTGGAGACTTATACTACATGAAAGAGCTTGAAATTCTCTACAACATATGTAAATTTAAAAAAATCGTATAGAATAGCGGCTGAGAAAATTGTGTTTATATCTGACGTATATGCAATATACAACTGTCAACACAAGCCCGGTCGGTCGTATTAATTACACCGCTCCGCAATTTGTTTAATTAAAGCCTGCCTGCGTCGTTCATGGGTCTATGCCACTCTGGAGACTTATATTAGATGAAAGAGCATGAAATTCTCTACAACATATGTAAATTTTAGAAGATCGTATAGAATAGCAGCTGAGAAAATTGTGTTTATAATCTGATGTGTATGCAATATACAACACAACCCCCGTCAGTCGTATTAATACCGCCGCGCCGCAATTTGTTTAAAGCTTGCCTACGTCGTCCATGGGTCTTTGCTACTCTGGAGACTTATACTAGATGAAAGAGCATGAAATTCTGTACAAGATATGTTAATTTGAAGAAATCCTATAGAATAGCGCCTGAGAAAATTGTGTATTTGTATGATATTCTGTTATAGCGACCACCTGATGAATATGGAGATAACTTCGCTATAACATGCGATAATTGAATCGACGGCTGAATCGAAGGCCGAATCGAAGGCTTGAATCGAAGGCTGAATGTGGTGCATACTTCACAGTGGTACCGAAAGAAACCGAACGAGAAAAACAATCTGAATTCTGAAAAGAGTATAGACTGAATTGGCAGTGTTTGTGGTGACAAAAGCAGAAGAAAGTTTAACGGTAGGAGATTCATATTTAACAGTCTTGAAAAAGAAAATCATGCAATATAAATAATATTCTTGTCTACAGTTGTCTTTGGACGCTAGGACGTGGCATTGTGTCTTTTCTTGGCCACTATTATCTATTTTGAATGGAAATTTGTTATTTGGTTCATCTCGTTGTTATAGGGCTATAGTCTTAGTCTTAGGACTATAGTCTTAGGACTATAATCTTAGTCTTTAATAGGACTATATATAGTCTTAGGACTATAATCTTAGTCTTAGGACTATAGTCTTAGGACTATAATCTTAGTCTTAGGACTATAGTCTTAGGACTATAATCTTAGTCTTAGGACTATAGCCTTTTTTTTTAGATAGATAGATCGTCGTTTATTTGCTAGAAAACTTCCTCAAACTTACAGTATAAACTGAATTACGGAGGATTTACATAAGTCTATAAAGGATTTACTTATATTTAAGGGTATATATAGCTTACAACTGAAATTTTCGAATTAAACTACACTAAAAATTGTACTTCTAAAATGTAAATGAGTTTAACATATTTATGAAAGAGATATTAAGTTATTGTACGTGTTTGCTCCAGATACTATAAAGGTGTCTTTAAAACGCTTAGTTCTACATAAGGGAACATACATGGGCTTAGTATTTCTCAAAGTGACTGAAGTGTGAGTTAGATTAAAGGGAAGGAGTTTGTACAAATTTCCTTGTGGTTGACTAACTATTTTACAGTAAAAGGTCTGACAAAGTTCTGCTCGACGATTTGCTAGGCTACATAATCCAGAGATATTGAGCAATTCTGAATACGACAATTCATATCCGTAAATAATATGTAAAGCTCTTTTCTGTATTCGTTCTAGTGAAATACTTAGATAAACAGGGAGGCCATAATGGAAAACCTGACAAGCATATAAAAGTACTGATTGTATACATGTAATATAGAACTTAATAAGATTGTTTGTAGATACATTGGCGCGTTTAAGTTGGATCAAAAAATATATACGCTTTGAGGCCTTCCTGGTAATTTCATTAACGTGTGAGTTCCATTTTAAATTGTTTTGTATGGTGACGCCCAAAAGCTTAATTGAAGCAACTTCAGTGATGGTTGTCTCTCCAACTGTGGTGGATGCGTAGGACTTTGGTGTTTTGGAAAATGAAATTCGGAGTTCCTTACATTTCTTTGGATTTAGTTCTAATTTATTATCGTTTGACCAATTGTCCACTTCATTGATCATCTCTTGTGCGCGGCTAGTTTCATCTTTACTTACAGTTTCGTAGATAGTGGTGTCGTCCACATATTTAAAAGTCCCGTTAGAAGAGGGTACTTCGAGGTCGTTTATCATCACTATAAAAAGCCAGGGGGCTAATTTTGTCCCTTGAGGAACACCTGCGAGTACATTTTCCCACTGTGAGTAACAATCTTTCGCCAGCTTAACTCGTTGACGCCTATCTGTCAAAAAATCGCGAATCCAGTTTAGTATGGATGGGTTTATGTTATACAACGAGAGTTTGTTAATTAGTAGCGTATGGTCAATCAAGTCAAAGGCTTTTCTATAATCTAAAGCAAAAACTCTGACATCGTTGCCAGTTCCATCGGTGACTTGGGACCAGTGATGTATCATGTCTATTAAGACATGGGCAGTTGACGATTGCGGTATGCAACCATACTGGTCAGGTCTTATATGTTCCAAAACTGCGGGCTTTACGTGTGCATGCACAACATAGTCTTCTGCTATCTTTGACAGGGTAGGAGTTAAGGAGATTGGTCTAAGATCTTTTGTAACATCATCCACTTGTGTAGTTTTTGGTATGGGTGTCACATTCGCACATTTCCATATTGGAGGGAGTTTTTCTTCTAGAAAAGAGGAGTTGACTATTGACGTTATTGGAGAAGCCAAAATCTCTGAGTATTCCCTCAATACCCAATTTGGAATATTATCTGGTCCGTTTGATTTGCTTGTACATATTTTGGATAATTGGGTTTTAATTAGCTGTTCGGATACATAGGGTTGGACAGCATTACTTGAGTCGACGCGGTTACTAATATTTAATGGTTGGTAAGGTTGTTGAGGTTGTAAAAAGGCTTTGTTAATCTTGTCTGCTAAATTACGTATTTCATCTAAGCTTGGTGAGTCTTTTGAAAGTAATGCAGTAGTAATGTCTTTATTCTTTTTCGTCATACCACAAAGTTTCTTGCATTCTTTCCACCATTTTTTTGGGTTCGACTCACTCAAGTCCTTTACTTTCGTTTGGTAATATTTCGATCTACATACTTTTCGTTCCTTATTTACTTTGTTTCTGTAAAATCGAAAAAGTGTTGGATTCGATTGATTAAGGGCATCTTGCCGCTTCCTGATCAATAATTTCAGCTGACCGGTCATCCATGGTACGTCGTTTCTGTGGAGTTTCACAAGTTTTGTTGGCATAATGGTGTTCAAGCCAATGTTTATTATTGACATAAAATACTTTAGTTTATCTTGCGCGTTGTCCATAGTATCTATTAAAGACCAATCTACTGTATTAAAAAATCTTCCAAGGGCATCCCTTGAACTTGGTCGCATATCTCTGGTTATTACGGTTTTCTTGGTTGATCGGTGTTTTGTTCTTAAATGAGGGGATACGAAAATTGTACAATGGTCGGATAGACCGAAAGGTGCTAACTTTGATGGCTCTTTATAATAATCTTTAAGATTGGTTAAAACAAGATCTAAAATTCTTTCTCCTCTCGTAGAAAATTTAACAAGTTGTTTCAAGTTATAGTGGCTCACTAATTGTGATATGTCTAGACGGTTAAAATCACCGGTAATTATAATGCCAGCGTTTGGAAAATAACTTTCAATTTTCTCCATAGTTTCCAATAAGTGGTTAATCATGTACTCAGTGTTGGCGCTTGGTGGATGGTAAACAACTCCAACAATTAGGCAGGAGAACCCACGGGGAAGACGGCAGGGGTTTAGTTTACACCAAAGGACTTCGATACCATTTGGATCTTCCAATTGAATAAGATTTTCGAAACTGATAGAGTTCTTTATGTAAATGCAGACTCCCCCATGTTCTGCATAGCTTTTATCTTTACCGACGATTGTATAGTTTGGAATGTCAATAACATTATTATCCACCGAATTTTTAAGCCAGGTCTCAGTAAAGCAGGCGATGTCAGGATTTCTTGAACTTACGACGTATGAAATTTCGTCTATCTTTGGGGCTAAGGACATAACGTTTGATACAATTAACGACGGTACAAATAAAGTATGATTTTCTGTATCATTCGTTGTTGTAGATCTTGAATTCTGTACGTAGATTAAGTTTTGAGTACATTGTTGGCGGCGAGAGCGGAAGCGAAATGAGCGATAAAAACTGTTTTCTTGAGAGGAACTGATTATCACAGGAATTCGTAAGGATTTAGGTGTAGTCGAAATATTGTCAATAAACTTTAAGGGAGAGTCAATACTATTATTTATTACAGAAGGGACGTCCAGTCAAAAACTCCGCAGAAATTTGCTGAGATTGTATTCTAGCAATAATGAATTGTGATCGCTAAGAAAAGCACCACCTCGGCTACTGCTGAGAATATTACTATTATCAATGAAATTGATTCCATGGACTCGGCAGAAAGATCGTAGGTGTTGATTTACGAATGGAATTTTCATACCATTATGATGAGAATTGACTGCACTCGAAACCGCGATTTTCGCTTTGGGCAAAAACCGTCGAGCATGCATGAATAAATCTATGGTTTGTTGCGCCATTTGGTCAGTTGTTCCCGAGGGAGTATTATCAACTCTTGTTTGAATAATTAATGCATTTGGATTAAGTTGAAGAATAGTTCTTTCCAACTGATCAAAACCGTTTTTTGAATTAGAATTCCCGAGCCATGTTGACCGACAGCAAACCTCTACGCCCACTCTGTTAGAAATTCTCGCTGGATTCAATTTCATCGTGGAGGGGTTACCCAAGATAAGCGTATGAGGCTTGGGATTTATTCTATTTAGTTCTTTAGGCTTACCTCCCTTTCTTCTTGCTTGCGAGTTCGTTGATTCGGACTTATGATTATTCTTCTCGTGCTTCCCTTGGGACATTTGTTGACCTGGAATCCTCGGTTGAGTATTATTAAATACTGAATTTGAATTTTTATTTGACTCCATAAGATTAAAATCATCTTCAATCCTGGGAAAATAGAAAAATCCTCGATCTTTGGGAGATTTTTCGAATTGAGATACTTCCCTCCCTTCGGCTAACGTAGTTTCAGTGACCTGATCAGTCTGTGTAGAAATCTCCCGTCTGCCTTCAAGATTATTCATAAAATTGCTTGTAAGCGAGATCGTTTCCTCATCAGCCGGTGATTGGGAATTTACATCTTCATCCAGTATTACAAATTGATTTGGAGTTGTGATTTTGTCATCCATCACCCCCTGAGGTGATAAGGAACTACCAGCCTTGGCACTGAAAACATGCTTTCCCATTGGTTTCAACCACGCGTTTTGTTCAGATTCAAGAGCCCTTTCAATAGATCCGTGTTCAAGTGTTACCTCATCCAACTTTGCGTTCAGGATTTCGAATTTATTTTCGTACTCAGACGTTACCTTATTTAACTTGGTCTTCATGGTTTCAAGTTCATTTTCGTAAACAGATGTTACCTCATCTAATTTAACCATCATGGTGTCTTGCATCCCATTTAGTAGAGCCCATATCGTTGACAGTTCTAACTTCAGCGAAGCCAGTTCAACTTCGACGGTGGGAGTAGCACACACAACATCTTTCTTGGTGTATACACTCAAAAGAGTATTCGCTAGGAAATTTCTTTCGCTGTCTTTCTCTACGACAAGCCTCATTCTAGTCGGACCAAACCATTTCAGGATAACATCTGTGCCTTTGAATAGTTTTGTCTCACCACCCGGCGAAGACCACTTGCCAGTTAACTTTAAGACATCTTGCACAAAGCACTTCAATTCTGATAGATTACCTTTCCAGAGGTATCCACTCTTATCAGCAATTAGATTCGATGCTTGAGTTGAGGACGGTTCATTCTCGTTACGAAAAGAAGGCAAGTTAGCGAGATAATTTCTAGACAACGAGGAGCCCGATAAACCGTGACCGCTCGCCATAGCCAGCGTTTGGCATGGTCCTTAGGACTATAGTCTTAGTCTTAGGACTATAGTCTTAGTCTTAGGACTATATATAGTCTTAGTCTTAGGACTATAGCCTTAGGACTATAGTCTTATAAATTTAGTCGGGACTATATATAGTCTTATAAATTTTGTCTTAGGACTATAGTCTTATAAATTTAGTCTTAGGACTATAGTCTTAGACTTATAGGACTATAGTCTTAGTTTAGGGCTATAGTTTCTTTTTTAATATTGACTTTGTATGCTCTTTCGGTGTGTCAATACTTAATACTACAGTACATGACTACAGCCAGGTGAACTTTGCCAATGAATTTTCTTTGATGTTATACTGGTTTGTTTCTCTCTTTCTATTCAAAATTTTTCAGGCTGTTAATTTTATTATTCATAGACTAAATATAAAAGCTATAATAGACTTAAATAAAAATCAAAACAACCAAAACCAGAAAGTGTGTGTGATGGTGGTGGTGGGGGTTGTTTACAAAAATGTATATATTAAAAGTGGGCGAGGGGTTGTTGCGATCATGTATTTCTAGTAGACAAAGTAAAACAATAAAGGGGTCATTTTTTGGCTGACTCAGGCAAGAATGGGTTAATCACTTGTTATAACCCATTGGTGGTGTGCATCTTACAAATTGTCGCCAAGTTGGATGAATTTGACAAAAGTTTTTGATCATCTGCAATTATAATTTCATCCAACATGGCGAAGATATCTTTGTCCATGAAATTTCAAGAGATTGGTTGCACACCACCTATTGCTATTGCCTCTCTCCTCTGCAGAGGTTCTTTCGGAGGAGCCCATTCTCTTCCTGAAATTGACTGTATATACTACAGAAATTGTAATCAAGCTCTCAAATTGAGTGTGGGAGTCAATTTCAACGAATAAATAAACTAATTCCTAACCCACCAACCCCCCACCACCCCAAACCACAACCCCACGGAAACCCTAAACCTAACTACAACCTCCCCCCCCCCCCCCCCACAGTAGCCCTAAGCCTAATCACAACCATCCAGAGAAAAGTCCTACCTCTCAGACCCTGACCACAACACCCCATGAATTACAATTAGTATATACAGTCCATTTTGAGGAAGAGACCAGGGGGTACTCCGAACTGCAATACTGCAAAAAAAATCATGAAATACTGCAGTGCCATGTTGACAACTTAATGAATACCAAAACTGCTTGAATAGATAAAACCAAATACTGTACCGAAGTGGCAAAATTACTAAAATACCACACGAAAAACACCACAATACTGCACCAAAAAAACCCAACAAAAATCCCAATGTCCCCCTCCCAGTTGTTCGGAGACTGGAGATTCTGGGGATTGTCAGAAATGTGTTGGAATTGCCATCTGGACATAAGTAGTGCGGGCGAAAGGCTGGAATGGGAAAATATCAAAACAACCTCTGCCAGATTTCTTTCAGTTTCTTGCACAATATATATATATATATATAATATATATATTGTATAAACTATTTTAATAATTCCAAGATTATGTCTCCCTCGCTTTTTCTCCACATGTGTAAAATGGACTCCATGTGTGTCGAGATTAGCACCCTCACCAAGCACCAGGCCTTCAGCCCTATGCCTGGGCTCGGGGATAATCACATGTTAACCCATTGCTGCCTATACTGTAGGATGTCTAGATAAGGATTCTCCCTTTGATTAGTAAAATCATCTGGCATAATAGGCAGAGTAAAACAAAGGGGTAGTATGTGGCCAGCTCAGGAAGGAATGGGTTAAACACTTGTTACATGTAACTCATTGCTGCTTGGGATGTCTGAGGATTCTCGATCCCTCTGACAAGTAAAGTCATCTGGCATTAGACAGAGTAAAACAAGGGGCTATTTTTGGCCAGCTCAGATAGGAATACTGTAAACCCATTGCTGCTCAGAGTGTCAAGGGTTCTCCCTTTCAGTTTGATGAGTAAGGGCATTAGACCTGTATATTCCAGAATATATAACTGTTTTCCTGCATTTTATTATTATAATACTGTTCTGCATTCTTGGTTGGGCCCACTGATCTCTATATAACTGGATTGCTCATCTGGCTCCAAAAAATGAAGCCAGAGGAGATGACGAATTTGGAGTACCAAGATGGCTGCCACGGAAACTTTACGAGACGATAAATACAGACTTGCTCCGGGCTCTGATTGGTTGCTCCGAAACAATGAAATCTTTGCACGGCCACAGTACGATGGATCCACACTTGTACACAAACGATCTCGCTCAACGCTCGACCTTATTATCTTATTAATAAGTTAGTAAGTATACATACATGTATGATATACTATTTTTGGGATTATTTTGATTGTTTTTAGAATCTTGAGATTCTTATTCATATTATGGTAAACTTACCATAAGTCTGTATTTAACAGAACATTTGCCAGTATTATTTGACTACTTAGTTGTAGAATATTTACATCTATATATTTTCGAATACTAGCTAAACTCTCACCATTTGCTTTTAACCACAACTATGGAAGGAACATTTTAATATCCTCAGAAAGGTTTTGTAACTATCGATCGGAAGACATTGCACGAAGACATCAGTGAGTCAGTGAGACCACGGCCATGCAGACCCATCATATCGTGGCCATGCAAAGATTTCATTGTTTCGGAGCAACCAATCAGAGCTCGGAGCAAGTCTGTATTTATCGACTCGTGAAACTTTGTATGTTTTCATAGCACGAAAAGAAACGAAAAAAGCCACATTAAAAAAAATTCTGACATTGGTATCAAACAAAGGTTTAGAAGCTTAGTTTTTGCATTTCTTGGTATTATTTAGCAGTAAAATGTGTTATTTTGTAGTTTTTTACTCTGCCCGTTAATCGAAAAAGTTGCCTATATCACAAAACTCGTAAAAACCCCAACGAAATCATGATCAGGACCCTTAGTTTCCGCCAAACTAACCCTATCTAATGAGCGCGCGTTACGCCACTGTTCGCTTAGAGGACCACGGAGTTATCAGTTATATTACTGCCTAGTAGTGTTACCCTCTTAAAATACAGCCTATAAACTAAACAAATTTTGCAGTGATATATGAAAAATATTTTTGCCTGCATCTTGTAACCTGCACATACAAAAAAACCCCAACTATAAATATTTAATAAAAACTAGAAATACATGAACGCAACAACCCCTCGCCCGCTTTATATGCATTTTTTAATCCCCCTAATTTCTGTTTTTTGTTGTATTATTAAAATGACACACAGATCAGAAAACATCCCAGAAAATTAGTTGGCAAGGTTCATCTGTGGTCATGTATTGACACACCGAAAGAACATGCAAAGTCAATATTAAAAAAAACAAACAACGAGATGAAGCAAATGACAAATTTTCATTCAAAAATATATAATCCCCGAGCCGGGCGGAGGGCCGAAGGCCCGGAGCCCGGTGAGGGTGCTAATCTCGACGTGCGTGGAGTCCACTTTACACGCGAGATGAAAAGCTGAAAGCAATTCTGAAACCTGTTTATATATCTATATATATATATGTTATCAAATCCACAACTTGCGCAGTTCGAATAACAGGGTACTGGTAACTAACCTGTTAAATTATTCAAATTATTTAAATTTACGTCAGCAAATTATAATTTATAAGTTCGGTTGGGTTACGAAAAGTTTTTCAACGATCAAGACGAAAGAAATCTTTGCCAGAAAAAATTGTTTCAGCTAAAATGTACATTAATATTACTATGGAAAAAGACCAAAGAGATGGCTAACAAGAGATGTGACAGCGTGAAAAAGACAACAGAAAATACGACTTAAAACCACTGAAAAAAGCCTAAAAATTAATACGATAAAGACCGAAAACGATGCCGACCGAAATGTAACTGAAAGAAGGATGTGTCCTGAAACTGTTCAAAGCTGGTAAAGAATTTTGCTCTGGTGTATTCTACATAACTCGAGAGGGAACGATGAAGAAATTTTGAAACAAACGGCTTTTTAGATCATGAAGAGCACTGAATAATGCCTTGTCATATTTATGTGTCAACAACGAAAAAAGTAAGAAACCGTGAACGAGAAAAACAATCCGAAAAGAGTAGACTGAATTGGCAGTGCTTGTGGTCACAAAAGCAGAAGAAAATTTAACGGTAGGAGATTCGTATTTACCAGTTTAGCTGAGTTAAAACGGAAGAAATCTAAAATGAAAATTAATATAAATAATATGTTTGTCTAGAATTGTCTTTGAACGCTAGGACGTCGGCATGGTGTCTTTTCTTGGCCACTGTTTATATCTATCTATTTTTGAATGAAAATATGTCATTTGCTTCATCTCGGGGTTTTTTAGTTGACTTTGCATGTTCTTTCGGTGTGTCAATACATGACTACAGATGAACCTTGCCAACTAATTTTCTGGGATGTTTTCTGATCTGTCATCTGTGTGTCATTAATTATGGAACGCCATGTGTCCAAAAATTATTTAGCGTAAATTATATGATATAATGACTAAAAATGTCATTATTTATAAATAATGAAGAAAGGAAACTTACTTTATATCATACCATGAATTATTATTTTGGTAATGATATGATATAATGTAGATAAACAGTTAACATTATATCAAACCATGATTTGCCGTTTTAGTCATTATATCAAACCATGATTTGCCGTTTTAGTCATTATATCAAACCATGAATTGCCGTTTTAGTCATTATATCAAACCATGATTTGCCGTTTTAGTCATTATATCAAACCATGATTTGCCGTTTTAGTCATTATATCAAACCATGAATTGCCGTTTTAGTCATTATATCAAACCATGATTTGCCGTCATTTATTTGAAATCAGGAACCGCTGTGTATTAAAGTGATGATTTCATATAAACAATCATGACAATGCGCTATTTTGTTATATCAAACCATGAATTTTCACTTAGTCTTGGTTTGATATAATGCAATACGACACTTTAAATTATATCAAACCATGACTTGCACATTTACACATGGTTTGATATAATGCAATTTGGTGCGCCATCTGTCCAAAAATCAATTTATGCTAATATCCGGTTTAAGGAGACTGAGAACTAATGGCCAAAGCGCGCCAAGATTGCGAATCCTTCGGACTTTGGTTGAGAATTTCGTTTTCTCGAATCTCTTCATCGATTATCGATTTAATTTCTCCAAATGGACAACAACGAACAAGAACTAGCGGGTGCCATATCTAGAGCTGTAGCAGGAGCTGTGAGCTCTGTATTGGCTCAGAGACCCGCATCGGCGACAAATACAAATATGGTCGTCACAGAGGCTGAGCAAATACCACGAGTGTCAGATGCTGATCAGGTGCGTATGGCTAGACTATAAAAGGTAGATAATTAATAAAATTGTTTACGTCTACGTACATGTCTCGTGTTTGAACAGAAACAAGCCTTGTAATATGACAAACAAGACGCCCGCTAGGCGTTAACTCGGGCTACTGGGCATGGGCAATGGGCATGGCGATGACTGTGGTCTGTGGAGAACGAGATTGGTGGAGGACATGTTAGAAAGCTAGTTAGAAAGCTAGTTAGAAAGCACACTGGCTTGTTTTACAAAGAACAATTTTTTTATTGACTACTATTATAAACTTACATGCATGGACAACCTAGATTAGGACAACATAGAATTCATATACTGAAAGCCATCATGACATTGCTTTAAACTATATCTCAAACTATATGTGCGGTATTGTGACATTTTGTGTATATATTACACTTTAATATTTTAGTTATTGTTAATAAACTGTTTAGATGGTGTTCACAGATCTCACATAACAATATCTGTATTAACAGCACTGCTCATGCTATAATATCAAGTTAGCATCACCATGTTCAATTGTACGTACTTTTGGCATTCTTACATATAACTTTGGTGTTCACATATACTGTAGAACTTTGGCATTGATACATATACTGTTAGCATTTATAAACTTCTGGTATTCATATACATTGGTATTCATATTGACATTAATTGGGGTTGCTCTTTTTATATTAATACCAGATATATCAATGTTCTAAAGTCATTTAATACCACTGAGTAATAAATTGGTGGTTGACGGTTTAATAGTCCAACTCACAACTCTAACTGTGTGGTCGTAGAAGCCATTTACTTCAGACACCAGTGTTAATTTGTTTGCTCCTTCATTAATACCAGATATATCAATGTTATAAAGTAATTTAATACCAGAGTAATAAATTGGTGGTTGACGGTTTAATAGTCCAATTCACAACTCCAACTGTGTGGTCGTAGAAGCCATTTACTTCAGATGCCAGTGTTAATTTGTTTGCTCTTTCATTAATACCAGATATATCAATGTTATAAAGTAATTTAATACCAGAGTAATAAATTGGTGGTTGACGGTTTAATAGTCCAATTCACAACTCCAACTGTGTGGTCGTAGAAGCCATTTACTTCAGATGCCAGTGTTAATTTGTTTGCTCCTTCATTAATACCAGATATATCAATGTTATAAAGTCATTTAATACCAGAGTAATAAATTGGTGGTTGACGGTTTAATAGTCCAATTCACAACTCCAACTGTGTGGTCGTAGAAGCCATTTACTTCAGATGCCAGTGTTAATTTGTTTGCTCCTTCATTAATACCAGATATATCAATGTTATAAAGTCATTTAATACCAGAGTAATAAATTGGTGGTTGACGGTTTAATAGTCCAACTCACAACTCCAACTGTGTGGTCGTATGGTAGAAGCCATTTACTTCAGACACCAGTGTTAATTTGTTTGCTTTTTCATTAATCCCAGATATATCAATGTTATAAAGTCATTTAACACCAGAGTAATAAATTGGTGGTTGACGGTTTAATAGTCCAACTCACAACAACTCTAACTGTGTGGTTGTAGATGCCATTTACTTCAGACGCCAGTGTTAATTTGTTTGCTCCTTCATTAATACCAGATATATCAATGTTATAAAGTCATTTAATATATATACCAGAGTAATAAATTGGTGGTTGGTGCTGTAATGGTCCAACTCACAACTTCAACAGCTAGCATATCAATATTGCTGAGGCTTCTCATGATTCTACCAGATGTTTAGTTTTATCTAAAATATGAAACATGGAGAAAATAAGTGGGTTAAAACACAATTAAGCTATATGGATGCATGGTAAATTTGCAACATTAAAGTACATTTACATAGAGATTCAGTATACTTTTTTACTTACATTAATTTGTTGTCCAATGGTTCAGGTTGTCCAGGTGTTCAAGTCGATCCTTTTCAGGAGAGAGGCACGAGTATAGGTGCACCATCCCAAGTACAAGTGCAGTGTAACTGCACTAATTTAGGGGTGGACCATTAGAAATCTTTGGAGGGGGTAAAAAAATATTTCTAAGCCTGACATATTTTGTCCTATGTAAGCTCTGCAGGATTTGTTTTTGGACAATAAAGGCATTATTTATTAAAGTTGTAAACAGTTTGCCACTATTCTCTGTATACTGTATTACCTACAGGATTTTTTGATCACTTTCCCTTGCACAGGAATTGTCACCCCCTCCCTGCCAGATTTCGAATGGCCGACCCCTTATTGATAAATATGGTTTGTGAATATGGATCCATGGATCTCTGAGGAGACTATGTACATGGTGTAAGATAAACTTGCTTGATAACAATTGCCACAAAGAATTGGATGTAACTACGTACATGTAATTAATATAATATTTCGATTAATGTGACAGACAAAATTATTCCCTAGTTGCAATATTGTACTACGATTTTGATAGCATCGTGATCAGAATAATGCACATTGACTACACAATTGTCAATTATTTGAAATACTGTGGATCTAACATACACATGGTCTAATAAGCTACCAGAAGAAATAAATGTAGGTTTTGTTACAATCTGAGTGTAATTGAGAGATTCCATTAAAGATTTTAGTGGTTGAACTTGATTGTCATTCAAGTAATTAATATTAAAGTCACCAAGAATCATGTCAATTGTATAACTATTTAACACGTATCCCAAACAATCTACATATTGTGGGATGTTGGAGGCTTGCTTTCGATACAGCAAAAGAAAAGTTGTTTTTTCTTGGGATTGACTATTAACCAGGTCAAATTTTAGTGCATTTAGTGAAGAAAAATATTCACACTCTCTGATTTCTACAGTATTTCTTGTGAAAAGTGCCATACTCAAATATTTATCCGTATCATGATCTTGACGGTGCAGTTTGAAAGGACTGAGATTATTTAAAATTTCATTGTCAAAATCCTGAGGTAGTAGTTGGGTTTCAGTAAGAGCTATGACATCACTATTGAAAACTCTTGAATCAAATTTAATATCGATGCTATGTTTTTTGAGAGATCTTATATTTAAAAGTGATATGGTCAAAACATTGAAATTGTCTTGCAGTACAGTTGTTGAATGTGGAACCATACATTCATTTTGTAGTCTTTGGTATTCTTCAAGAACTTTAGGATTTGCTTTAATATGCTTACTCTCAATTTGTCCTAAAATATACAGACCATGGAAAGAAGTTGCACGGCTTAAGGCAACATAAATTTGTCCATAGTTAAATGCTCTCTGTTTTATCAAGTCAGAACTGATTACAACTTTTTCAAGTGTTAGACCTTGAACCTTATGTACAGTACATGCCCAAGCAAGTGTAACAGGAAATTGTACTCTCTGTATTTCTGGAGAAGATGCTTTACCTGGTCTTATTTTGATCTTTGCTAATACAGGTTCAATTGGAACTACGTTGTTTTCTCTTGCAAAAGGGTTGCCACAAGTGTTAGTTAAGTCTTTACCAGCATTTGAGTCATCAAATTTGATATAGAGAACAGTTGGTTTTTGGTTATTTTGACTGACATCAACTTTAAAGACAGTTCCCATTTGTCCATTGATGAGTCTATCTGGAATACTAATATTTGTTGTAAGCATTACTCTAGCACCTTCTTTAATCAGAATTTCATAATCAAGTCCACCTGTTTCAGACCGTCCTCTTGCTAAAACTCTATCAATATCTTGTTTCCTTACATTTGTTGGATATTGATCTTTAGCTTTAAGAGTAAATAAGGATCCAGACAGTTCTTCTAGTTTTTTCTTGTTATGTTTACCAACAGGAGCATTTTCAGCCCAGATATGAAGTGCATCTGATTGATAATTAGGATCAGATGGGGATATTGATCTTGATTGGATTATCTTAATGTCATCTTCTGTTTGACTAGCAGTTCTTACTCTGTTAAGAAGTTCAATAAATGCTTGGTCGTTTTTCTGTCTCATGATTTTATTAAGTTCTATCATTTTGAAGACTTTCCATGGGTGACATAGATTATAAGAATCATTTTTGAAATTGTCAAATACAAATCTCTTACGTATTGGTGGAAGTTGGCATAGATCACCTACAACTATAATAGTAATTCCAGCAAATAGCAGAGAACTGGTGGTGCCAAATATTTCTTTTAATCTTTGGTGGATATGTAGTAAGGTAGTGTTTCCAACCATAGAAATTTCATCTATTATTATTAGCTTTAGGTCAGATAATGATAGTCTCAATTGTGTTTTCTTTTGGTCTGACATTGCAGGTACATTATCACCAGTTTCTTTGGGAATTGCAAGACCAGTATTTATTGTTGTTCCGTCAATGTTTATTGCAGCCACACCTGTTGGTGCCATGAGAAGAACTGTTGGTAATTCAGGGTTAATAGGAGGATGTCTAAAAGTTTTAACTGCTGTATGGTATATTGTTTTAATCAAGTGACTTTTGCCTGCACCTCCACCACCAGTTAAGAAAAGATAGATTGGTTCTATTTCAATGGGTTTTAAGCTGTTCATGTTTTTCATTGTATTCCTACACCATGTCAGAAATGTATCATATGCATAACGTTGCTCGATGTTCAAGGACCTCACAGTTTCACGTAATTTATCATCAGAGATATCTGTTGGTCGGTTGTAAGAAGTAATTACTCCAAGGGAAGTATGCTGATTGGATTGTGTTGAGTCAAGATGTGATGGTAATTGTTCATTAAATGATTCATGTGGGATTGAGTCATCTTGCATTTCACCTTGTAAATCTGCATTTTCTTGATCATTTATTGAATCAAATGAGCGAATAATATTGCCCTGATTAGATTTTAATACTTCAAGAGCGTCACTAACAGCATCTGCATCAGGTTCAAATATTGCTCTATTGTGTTCAACAATAGCTTGGACATCAGGTTCATAGAACTTTGATGTATATGTTTGATCTGAAGCCATGACTTTACTTTCATCACACCATGGATAATAGAGCATAAGCAAATGGTGAAAATAAGATTCTGGTTCTTTTCTTTTATTTGGTGTATGATACCTTAATACAGCCTTAACTTTTCTACATTTCATGTATTCATTGGTGTTATTTAATTTTATTTTTTTGGGAAGGCATTGTGTTGTATCACTTACGGTACTTTGCAATTCAACCAAGTCATCTGTTAGAACATCAGGTTGGGAATCTTTTGTTTCACTATAATCAATTTTATAATCTTTATAGTAATATGCAGCAAATTCTGCCAGACATAATTTATCAACAGCTGGAATTGATGTTGGTCTAATGCTGTAACGCTGAATTATATTTGACTTAAAGATATCAGTACTTTCATCATCTAGTTCATCAAGCTCCACTTGTGTCTTAGTCACACGTACCCTTTTTTCTGGGAAATCTGTACTAACAAAAACTGTTTTTGGAAATATTTTTCTCAACCAAAGTTCAGGCATTGATCTGTAAACACATTCTTGTGAACTAACTTCTCTTGTAGAGAGAACAGCAGCACCAATTTTTTTCAGGCCATCTCTAATATTCATGTTAGCAGCTTTTGCTTCTTTTGCTGCATTTGTAATAGCTTGAGAACATTCAGTTTCATCTTTAGTAAAATATGAGCAGACATATGTTATGCATTTGTAGTGATTGAATACAGGTTGCAAGTCAACATTTGCTGCAAATCCCTTAATACCAGCAACAAAATAATTGTTAATAAAACAGCTGTCTACAGGCCTTTTAAGGTGCAACTCAAAGTCAGAATCTGGTGATATTGATAGAGCCCAGTAATATTCATCCTCAGTGATACCTACTGATTTTAGAATGTCTGCATCATTTAATGTTTCATTATAATCTGGCTTGGATGGGTTTAGTACTTCATCTATTTTCTGTTTGACTGAGGTCAGAACCTGTGTTCGCCTGTCGAGTATATTACTTTTGATTCCCTCATCTAGATCACCGTTAAGAGGTTCTGCTACAATTGTGTTTTTGGTAAAAAATTGACCAAAATTAAATCTACAACTAATATTTTTGTATTTTCTGCAGGTTTTAGAATGATTGTGCTTTTGATAAGTTTTAACTAACTCATTTAACTCCGGTTCTGTTTCCTCATCTGGAAGATAGGCTTGTACATGGTTATCTATAAATTGTATGTAAGCTTCTTTGTTGTCAGATGTAAGTTTTGGGCAATCAGAAGTCCATATATATTAAGGCATGTAAATGAGGAGATCCTCTCATTTGAAATTCAATACGAAGTGCATAATATATTATTTTACCTATTGGATTTTTTTGACTAAGCAGAAGTTCAGTGAAAAATGTTTCAACTCTGTGTTGAAAATGCTTTGCAACAACAACAACAACAACAGGATTAAGATTTAGCATTGAACATCTTTCATTGTAAGACAAAGCTTCAACTTGTTCGTCAGACATGTTTTTCCCTTGTGTTCTAGCTATAATCTGAAACAAATCAGGCCATCTAAGATCAGCACATGATAATGTCATAAACCATGTTGGAATCCCAAGTTGTTTTACCATGGTTACTACTTCATACATAAATTTTTGCCAGTATGGTGGTGTGCCTGGAATTTGCCTTAAAAAGAAATATGCCTGATCTTGACAAATTAACCCTTTTAACTTGCTTACATCTGATTTTATTTGTGATGCAGTTACAGGTTGGCCATGAATTTTTTTTAAGGCTATATTAATACTATCTGATACTTTTTTTTGTTCCATTATAAATTGTGCAAAGAAAAGATACTCTGGATTTGTTGCAAACCTTCCACTATAATGTAAAAGTCGAGCATTGAAGTACTTCACTGGTGACAATTTAATCTTTCTATCATCTGTGAAGCCAAACTGTCCTTTTGGAAACAACACTGGAAATGCAAGCTCTTCACATTTTATGTCTCTCATTAGTGATACAGGGTGTTTGTTTTCTCCAGGTGCAATATTGTACACTTCATTCCCTAATGAACAATTTTCATTACTTTGTATTGTAACAGGGTAATCTGGCAATACAGACTGTAAACATGTCTCATTAGTTGCTTGTCTATATTCATTCAATGGGTCATCTTTTTCCTCAGTATCATCATCTGTAACGTGTTGCTTGCAGTTTTCTGTCAAGGACTTTTCATTTTTATCAAAATTTATACCTGAAGTATTGTCATCTTGTTCTAAACTGGTCAGTTTTGCACTGATATTTTGAATATCAATTGCAATATTATTATACAATGGATTGTTTACCTTGAGCCAGTTACGAGCATCAAGAATGAATTGAGGACGTACTGCTTGAAAATACACATGACCTCTGAATTCAAGTTTACGTTTAAGTTTCAACATTATAATACCCAATCTTTCTGGTGGGCGAGGTAAAACTTTACATGTCTCGTCACATTCAACCGGCACATTACAAATTGCTCCCTTAACTTTTCTTTGCTGTCCTTTTGGCATTACTATTATCTTCTCAAAAACTATTCGCTGTGCAATAAGAATTTGTTCAAGTTTTTCTAAACATGCAAGCTCAGCTGGTATGTTATCAACATACATGTTATTATATATTGCTTGGCAAGGAATTTTCCCCTTTGACAACTTTGAATGGCAGGTTTTACAAATGTATTCTTTTTCATCAAATGACTTTACATCAGTGAACAGAGTTTCAGGGGCATTTGTGTACTTATTTTGATTTAATGACACGACTGATTTTCTGTAGAGTAACCGATTGCAAACAGAACATATATAATAAGGACCTTCTTTTATTTTACTGCAAAACCTAGAAATATAATCATCCAAGTCATGTAAATCCATTGATAATTTACCTTTTTTTAATGTATATTTTTTTGTTCCTGTTTCAAGAAGAACTTCCTTTTTCAGTGGGTTCATTGATTTATATTTTTGTGCATTTGTTTCAACAAGAACTTTCTTTTTCAATGGGTTGATTGATTTATATTTTTGTGCATTTGTTTCAACAAGAACTTTCTTTTTCAATGGGTTCATTGATTTATATTTTTGTGCATTTGTTTCAACAAGAACTTTCTTTTCCACAGGGTCTATTGATTTATATTTTTTTGTTTTTGTTTCAAGAAGAACTTTCTTTTTCAGTGGGTTCATTGATTTATATTTTTGTGCATTTGTTTCAACAAGAACTTTCTTTTTCAATGGGTTCATTGATTTATATTTTTGTGCATTTGTTTCAACAAGAACTTTCTTTTTCAATGGGTTCATTGATTTATATTTTTTTGTTTTTGTTTCAAGTAGATCTTTTTTTCCCATAGCAGCCATAATTTTGTAGTCTAAAGCAGCTTTCTCAAGCATAATTTTTTTCCTAGCAGGTTCCAAATTTGCATATTCTTCTCTTTTTTTCTCAGTAAGTAACCTTTTTTGTGTGGTAGATTTATGCTTTCTTACAACTTTTTGTCTCTCTGATTTTGTTAGTTGACACGAACATGACAAAAATTGAATATTGTATTGTATTTCTTCACATTTAAGTTTTTGTCTGACAATATGGCAAAATTTATTAATGAGAAAATCTATATCATCAAATCGTTCAAATAAATTAATTGTTTGCATTTCATTGCATGCCACCAAGAAATACTTTGTTTGCCTTGTATAATGCTGAAAAATGCAAGATAAGCAATAGTTTGGAAGCCACAGCAAAAGGCCAGTATTTTCTGAAGTGTTATCTAATATTAAACTTTTAAGCGCTAGTTTACTAGAAACAGAATGAGTAATCAAAGTGTCCTGGTGCATTGAATTAAATACTGCCTCAACATCAGCACCACATATATTTGTATTATGCGGCATATAATCACATGTAAATTTCTTTCCATCATTCAAGGCTTCCTGGTATAATAACTTGGCATATTCCGCCACAGCACTCAGTGTCTGATCATTCCAGTAATTACATGCCATAATAGTAGAAAAATTAATAGAATAATAGCACAATATTGCACAATATTGTTCAAAATCAAAATTATCATGATTAAGTGTTTGATTTTTACATGTTGAAGAACAGCAACTTGAATTTGATTCAGATGTGTTGGTTTGCATATTTGTAGCTTGTATAAATTGTGCAATAGTAATTTTAATGCCTTTCAGCTCAAATAAAACATCAGGTTTGTGTAGATTTTTTAAATATTCTACCAAGTCGATAACTGAATTTACTTCCAACAATACACATGTTCCACGAGGGTGGGCCATACCGAGTGAATCTCTTGCATGTGAATCAAATATTTTCAGTAAACCATTTGCAGTAGTATAGATGGATACAGTACTACATCCAATTGTTAACAGAAATGAATTATAACTTTCTTGTACTAAACCTTGTAAAGCACATTCTAAGGGCATGACATATGGGATGTTTTCACTCAAAGTAGTTGTATGGAGTTTACCAGAGTAACTTTCACTAAACTCAAGTTGATAATTTGTATTTAGCACTGTAACCATGCTGGGTAATTCAGTTAGCAATAAATAAGATTGCCTTGATAATCTTGACAATGCAGAATACAATTCATTTCCAATGTTCATAATTTGCACCAGGTGGTATGGTTGAGTTATTGTCATTGATTTATTTCTGAAGTTATGTATGAAAGCACACAAACTCATAGCTACACATTGCTGTCCTGCATTTGGACCAAATACATCAACATCACCTTGACTATAAGGTGCATGAATAGTTTTACTAGGATCAATAAAAGTAGGACCTGGGTTCTTTTCAATGTCTCTACTAAGATTGAACTTGCAGCAATTCACCCTGTGGTTTAAGTTCAGGTAAGTACAGGGAGTTGATTCTATTAATAAATAATTTTGGTATGGTGGTTTTGTATACGCCTTGTGCCTCTCTTTATTTATATTTTTAGAAAAAAATACAGAAGTTTTCGGTCCAGCTGTTTGTTTTCTACGTCGTTTTGATTTTTCATGTAAACCCTTTGTTTTTTTATTAACTTGGGGTAAATACCTTACTTGATTGCTCAGCAGCTTTTTTCGTTCATGGCTAAATGCATAAAGCAAACGATGGATATGAGAAGACCTGGGTACATTTCTTTTAATGTGTTTTCGAAGCTGTTTACGTAATTTTCTACTTTTATTCAAAAGGCGAGAGAGTTTTTTAGCTGGAATCCTGCTAGGTTCTCGATCACGTCGACCAACATGGCGGTTGTACTTTACCTCAATCACAATAAATTTAGCATAACGAGATCTACATTCCTTTGTATTCAAAGTCTCTGGGTCAATATCAACGGAAACTTGTACTGATAACTGGGAACATTTCACATTTTTATATACAGCTACAATGTCAAGTGAAGCAGGATTATTCGATAGTAACGTGCTTTCTGAATTATTTGGCAAAACAATGTGTGACTGTTCATGGACAAAAGACACTGTGTCTCTCTCACAAGTGCCACTTGATGAAACGATAAACTGTTGAATCACATCGACTTTATTTTGCACGACATTTGTATTAACACAATAAACAATATAGGCAACAATAAAACAAATCATAAATATTAATAAAGTTACCTCAATACATGATTTCCATACAGCGTTCATATAATGTTGAGTCTCCTCGGGTAATATCAACACAGCATATTTACCTGTCACTTGCAACTTGGCTTCAAGTAAGCTTATGTTCTTTGTGCTTCTATTCACATGATTTGAGCAATTCAATAACACACATAAGTACGTTGTATTCAAGTTTATATTCGTTTTTAGATTTGTAAGTTTGGCATTCATAGTAAGATTGGCATTCATAGTAAGACTGGCATTCATAGTAAGACTGGCATTCATAGTAAGATTGGTGACTTCGCGGACCAACCCGTTTCGAAATCGCTCGGCATCTTTTAGAGTAGGTCTACCGCGATCGGCGTGTGCGTTTGTAAGCATTGTGAGCGTATTCAAGAACAAGATACTTACCAGCAACATAACTGACTTTAAACACTTCCACTCCTCCAAGCAAGCAGCTAACATAAGTACTTCGACTTCGAACCACTAGCTCGAGTGACTCGATCGAAAAGGAAGAAGCCAGTGGATCACATGCATGGATATAGTCACATGCCTGCAGTTTCGCAAAGCCTCTTGGGGCAATATCTCGACCCAAAAAAACAAAAAAAACAAAAAAACAAATAATCGCGAAACCCAGACTCGGCTACCACAGGTAGCCCGAGTAATAATAAAGTTCAGTGAACATAGTTGTTTTGCATTTATATAGATTGGCAGACTCCTCCTCCCCCCGGATGTATTCATAAAATATTTAAAATATTAAAATTCATAGGCCTATATTTTGAATTTTAATATTTTATGAATAAATCCAGTGGGGGGTTTGTCAGTCTATAATGCAAAACAACTACATAACTGTACAAATACCATGTTTTTTTCTGATTTAAGGTAGAATGGTACCTTAGCTCATTTGCATATTGAGGAAAAAAAATAAAATTTAATTATTTTAATCTATTAAAGCCGAATTGTTTAGGTTATTAGTTTCATTGCGTAGGAGGAAATGTTCCCAAATCTTCAGAGTCCAGCGATACAAGAGTAAAGATAGAGAGATGTTGGTGCAGTGACAGTAATTTATGTAAATTAGCAACCTAATACATTTTGTCAACAGCTCTATCTCTCTTCACCTCCATCATTCAGCTATGAAGATTTGGGATCATATTTTGTACATATTCATACCATGGGATGCTTGTCAAAAACAACGATAAATTATCTTAATGCCCTAGCCCTCAGCCAAAGTTTGTATGGAATGTGTTTACCCTGGGAAGGGTCAAAGTATCAAATGCCCCCTATAGTGCTCCAGAGTAGATGGATATGCTTGGATGTTACTGATGCATAACCATGATTATATCTTTAGCATTTGACATTTTAATAAATATATATAGTACAATTATATAAAATTATATTCCTCAAGGGAGAACTACGCAATACATATTTGTTTTGGTTGCGGTATATACAGTAATGTAGCTCCAATTCTACATATTTGTGCCTTTTTGATTAGATTTGTGGTTGACTGAGCATGCATCTGTAATGTGTCCATCGTATTATTGTTAATTCCTGTAGGTGAATGCCAGTCAGTCAAATGCAAATGAGAGCCATCAGTAAGTGTGATTGGAATTATATAAGGAAGTACACTGTACATAATGATTCCCAATACATACAACTAAATACAGTAATTAACTAAACATGGTGTAAAAGTTTGTTGCTACTCTGGCTTACTCATTTTTGAACATAACATAAAAAGTTACTGTTAATGACCCAATGTTTGAAACACTTTGAGTCTGATCTACATCTGTACTTGTCTTCAGCTGGTCATTATCAATAACATTTCAACTTACATGGTAACTATAGTCTAGCTCAGTTAGCTTTCTACTGTAGTTATTCTACATCACGACGTATGCTACATAATATTTATTGATTAGTGATTATATTATTTGAGTGTACCATACACGAAATTGCATACGCCAGTTGGACAATCGTATCGTGTAGATAGGCCTTTAGCTCTCCATTGATCTAAGCTTCAGTGGCTCAATGGTTAGAGCGTCTAACCAGTCATTGGAAAGTCCACCGAACACCTGTTACATTACACTAAGCTCGCAAACCGGACATTACATATTTGCAAACTTCGCAAAATATTTCAACGGTACTGGAAATTAATATATTTGCAAACTTCGCTAAATATTTCAACGGTACTAATAAAAAAAAGTTCGCACGAAAGGTCCATCCGTATATAACTCTTTACTACTAGTAAAAAAAAGTTCGCAAAATACGAAACTTTTGCATTTTGCGACTTTTTGCATGCGTATCTAACTTTTTTGGGAGGGTTAAGTTTAGGTCCACCGGGGGTTGTAGTCAGGTTTAGGGTTAGAGGTGGGGGTCTGTGTTGGGTTGGGGGGTTGGGAATTAGTTCTAAAATACGGATGCAAAATCGCCAAATTGCAAAGTTTCGTATTTTGCGAACTGTTTTTAAACTGGTAGTAAATAGTTAGCTATTCCGGTGCAAAAAGTCGAAAAATTGAAAAGTTTCGTATTTTGCGAACTTTATTTTATTTGTAGTAAAGAGTTATATACGGATGGAACTTTCTTGCGAACTTTTTTTTATTAGTACCGTTTAAATATTTTGCGAAGTTTGCAAATACGCAAACATACCAAATGCACTTACATGTATATACGTACAACTTATCATGTCATTGATTTTATAGTGCAGTGGGACGTCCACGGAATGCTGTATCCAAGGAAGATATAGAGTCCTTACTTAACCTAAGAGTACCATTAACCATTGTTGCCAGAAGATTGGGGCTATCATGGTCAAGTCTGTACGATAAAATAAAACAGTTTGGACTTGAAGTGCCCAAGTTTTCCAATGCCAGTGATGATGCTATAACCACCACGATCAGGTCAATCAAGAAAGACCACCCCAACTGTGGAGAAAAAGTTGTTCATGGCCATCTTCGTTCCCGCGGAGTCCATGTCCAACGTGCAAAGGTTAGGAAGTCAATTCAGCAGATTGATCCTGAGGGAGTGGCTTCCAGACGCCGCAGAGCTTTGAATCGAAGAGAATATAGTGTTCCATGTCCCCTTTACTTACGGCATGTAGATGGGAATCATACTCATTCGGTACAGGATTGTGGTTCATATTGGAGTTGATGGCTACAGCCGTACCTGTGTCTTTATAGATGCAAACGACAATAACCGGGCAACAACTGTAGAACGATTATTTTTACAAGCCACAGCAGCATATGGCTATCCAATTAATGTAAGAACTGATCTCGGAGGAGAAAATGTTCGGGTTTGGAGGCATATGCATGAGCACTGGGGTACCCAAAGAAGATCAGTCATAGTTGGCAGCTCTGTCCACAACCAACGAGTGGAGAGGTTTAATCGTGACATAAATGTCAACCTATCTCATGTGTTTGGTCCAAAGCTCCAGGAATTAGAAGATCTAGGTATGCTTGACATAAACAATGAAACAGATATGTTTTGTCTGCATTATGTCTTCCTTCCACGCATAAAGAAGGCAGTGCGAGAATTTTCTGATGCACACAATAACCATGCAGTTCGTACAGAAGGTAATCTAACTCCTCTACAACTCTTCCACCTAAATTCACACCTTATTCCACTCCACCAGTCAACAATTTCTAGTGGTACAGGTGGAATTGATCCTGAATCTGTACCAGACCTCTCTGTTGTTGATGTTCCTCGAACAACCTGTCCCCTCACAGATAATGAGTTAGAGGAACTCAAACAGCAGATCGATCCATTATCTGATATTCCTCACATAGAAATATACAACAGGGTCCTACAGTTCGTGGGACGTAAAATGATAGCGCGACAACAGTGAATGTTAGGTTAGACAAAACAATACCAATTTTTTCAAACTGGCAGTTTGTCTTTTACCAGAGTCTCTGATTTCAAATTAATCGAAAAGTCTTGAAATGCACATGGTATTGTTAAACGTTCTAAGTGGAACTGCTGATCAACCAAATACAATATTAATTAATACGACTCTCACACGATTAATGCAATGAAATATATATAATTCGATTGTAGAATATATTATATATACATTTTAAGACCAAACCGAAACCAGTTGCAAAAATTTCAACTACACAGGCCTTCTGGCAGGAATTGAACCCACGACCTTGCGATTCTAGTGTAATGCTCTGACCATTAAGCCACAGAGGCCGTTGCCGAGAGCTTGATCGCGAGTTATGTATCTATTAAGGTGGTAAATGCCAGAGAGAATTGGGTATATTATAAGTAATATTGGGCATTTCACTCGATTATATAGCATGTTCATTTTTGGTCAAGGGAAATTCGAGTGTATAATATATACATTTTAAGATAAAAATGTATACGTTTTAAGATAAAAATCTATACATTTTAAGATAAAAATGTATAAGGTCTATATTCTGCACTCGAATTTTCCTTCACCAAAAATCCCTAGAACAGAATTGAAATATAGCAACGTTACATTGAAACAAGTTTCCGAAACACATTTTCGAAAAAGTTTCGGAGACCTGTTTCCAAAAAATTGAACAGAGTTCTAATCAGGGAAACTTGGTTTCTGAAACAAATTTTCGGAAACTTTTCAACACACAACACAAACTACCTATGTTTTATGTTTATAGTTGCTATATTGTTCATCATGAAAATCAGTTATATTAAATATGTTGAAATGTTTGTAAGAAGCGTCCATTACATCCTTTTGCATGCTTTTGAATAAAATGACCCCCCTTTTTTGTAATTTTTTTCGACCCTCCCCCCAATTTCTCCTCCAGCCCCCCTTTCTATATTTCATGAACGGTCCATGAAAACTCAAACATGTCTCCCATTCTCACACTGACAAATATTTCAACCTTACAATATCTAGTCCCGTATTTCAATACCGACCGGCTATGCGGCACACCTTAATATGGTATAAATTATAAAGAAATATATGAAGTATATCTTTACAGTACCACTCGCGTATATCTTAACCCCTTTCTGTGTATACGCGTATTATAGACGTATGGTTATACCTATTGTACAGTGACAACCACATGCTAGGCGTATGACAAGTTTGTACTACACGTGTATGCTATTTTGCTATTCGTTTGACAAGCCTATGGCTTATGCTACGCATATGTTAGGCATTTGTTACCATCTCGCCGTCTATGTATTCATAGTGCACCATAGTCAAGATGCCTCCCTTGTGTTGCCGGTTGATAAGTCTAGGCATCTATTGCTTAACGTAACTCAACCAATAAACTTTATTACCAGACTTACATGTAGATAAGAATATTTACAAAAGTAGAATATTTACATTGTTCAAAGTTGCTAACTTCGAGTCAACATCATATTTAGCAAATATGGAAAGCAAGTTGTCGGAGTTTGAAGCCAGGGCAGCAGTGAACAACGAAGGATCATAGTTTTTAAAACTGCGTACTGTAATGAAGCTTGGAGGAGGTTTGGGAAGTTTCAAATTCAACGTGGCGAAGACGGGGAGGTGGTCGCTTATCGATATGTTGACGACGCCACTGCAACGTACAAGGTCAGGGTTAGAAGTAAGAATGACATCAATAAGTGACTCGCTGTGGTCTGTAATTCTGGTTGGGGTGTTGATAATTTGAGTGAGGTTTAACTCTACATATATATTCAATAAATCGATCTATTATTGTTGTAACAAATGCAAACTTCACCTCATGTTCACTTGACCAAGCTTTTAATGTACAATGCCCCCTGGTTGGCAATGGAAGCAACTTCTGACCCATTCCATCGAAATGTTGTGGAAACTTTTGGCACTGCCAATTTCTTAGACCCAGGAACAGTGCTAAATAAAGCAATATGGATATTTGGAATAAACTAATAACTAGTTTGATTTGGAATAAATTAATATATTTACAGTCCCCTGAGGGAAAATATCAGGGAGTTGTTATTAATGTTATTAATGGGGAAAATCATGATGGAAAACTTTTTTGACTCCACTAGCTTTACTTTCATGAACAGTGTGTGTTTATGTGGATGGGGGGCAGAAAAGTTTTGGATTCTATCAGGGGGGCTCTGTTCTCATAAACACACATTGTTCATGAAAGAAAATCTCTTTAGTATTAATAAAATATTATTTAAATAAAATATGTGACATTATTCTCAATATAAATCTTCAGACATTGCAAGTGGTTCCAGATCTCCAGTTTCTAGGGAAAATATTTGCCACCTATTAATAATTAACAAAAAGTATAATATTCAGCAAATCGTCAAAAAGGTCATTTCATGCATTCATGACAATCCTAAACATGTAAACTCTAGACATGTATTTAAGGCTAAAATGTTTTTGACCCCCCTATATATGGGAGTGAAACTTTGTTCCCCCCCCCCCCCCATTAGCCAAACCCCCTCTCCATAAATAATGACAACTCCCTTAGAGTACCCTAAAAAGAATAGTATCTTCTCCCCTATAAAGATTTGTGATGATTGATGAGATTATAAAAATAAGCAAATACACTTATTTGCAGTGGTTACCTCAAATAAACATAAGGCAAAATGCCTTCCGTCATCCCAAACACTGATCGAAAAACGCTTGAAACCTCTTCTTCAATCTGCGCAGCAGTCCATATCGTGTTGAGAGATATTTTCCCAATTAGTCCCCTTTCTGCAAGTTGACCTCTGGCGTTTAATACCACGAGGCACAGAGATAAGTTCATCCTCGCTTGGTGGAAGACACTATGTCCTTGGTCACAGTCCTATTTCTTCCACTATACCCGCTTCGTTTGAGCCGCTTCGCCACCGGCACCGGTCTTTGGCGCTGCGATTGAGTACTGTTTGCTCTACCAATCGATTGAAATATTGAGGGTAATGTTGTCTCGTTGGCTCGTTGTCGGTCCCTCCGATTAGAAGCGGGCTTTATGTTAAATAGAATTAATATTAATATTCATTAATATTAATGATAAGCGAATATAATACAGCTTAAAACGATCACACCGAAGGCTTGTTTCTGTTCAAACACGAGACATGTACGTAGACGTAAACAATTTTATTAATTATCTACCTATTATAGTCTAGCCATACGCACCTGATCAGCATCTGACACTCGTGGTATTTGCTCAGCCTCTGTGACGACCGTATTTGTATTTGTCGCCGACGCGGGTCTCTGAGCCAATACAGAGCTCACAGCTCCTGCTACAGCTCTAGATATGGCACCCGCTAGTTCTTGTTCGTTGTTGTCCATTTGGAGAAATTAAATCGATAATCGATGAAGAGATTCAAGAAAACGAAATTCTCAACCAAAGTCCGAAGGATTCGCAATCTTGGCGCGCTTTGGCCGTTAGTTCTCAGTCTCCTTAAACCGGATATTAGCATAAATTGATTTTTGGACAGATGGCGCACCAAATTGCATTATATCAAACCATGTGTAAATGTGCAAGTCATGGTTTGATATAATTTAAAGTGTCGTACTGCATTATATCAAACCAAGACTAAGTGAAAATTCATGGTTTGATATAACAAAATAGCGCATTGTCATGATTGTTTATATGAAATCATCACTTTAATACACAGCGGTTCCTGATTTCAAATAAATGACGGCAAATCATGGTTTGATATAATGACTAAAACGGCAATTCATGGTTTGATATAATGACTAAAACGGCAAATCATGGTTTGATATAATGACTAAAACGGCAATTCATGGTTTGATATAATGACTAAAACGGCAAATCATGGTTTGATATAATGACTAAAACGGCAAATCATGGTTTGATATAATGTCAACTGTTCTTTGCATTATATCAAACCATGACTAAAACGGCAACTCATGGTTTGATATAATGTTAACTGTTTATCTACATTATATCATATCATTACCAAAATAACAATTCATGGTATGATATAAAGTAAGTTTCCTTTCTTCATTATTTATAAATAATGACATTTTTAGTCATTATATCATATAATTTACGCTAAATAATGTTTGGACACATGGCGTTCCATAATTAATACAACAAAAAACAGAAATTAGGGGAGGGGAGGGGGTAATAGTGGGGGTTAAAAAATGCATATAAAGCGGGCGAGGGGTTGTTGCGTTAATGTATTTCTAGTATATATATAAACAATGGCCAAGAAAAGACACAATGTCAACGTCCTAGCGTTCAAAGACAATTCTAGACAAAATATTATTTATATTAATTTTCATTTTCAAGATTTCTTCCGATTTAACTCGGCTAAACTGGTAAATAGTAATACGAATCTCCTACCGTTAAACTTTCTTCTGCTTTTGTCACCACAAACACTGGCAATTCAGTCGTCTTTTCGGATTGTTTTTCTCGTTCGCGGTTTCTTACTTTTTTTCGTTGTTGACACATTGGCCATACGCTGTTGCGGTCACCCTGCCATTTATATTATTCTTTTGTATTTAGTTAGTTTATATTTTGCTTACATGGCAAATCTAATAAAATAAAATAAAATAACTTAAATTAAATATGACAAGGCATCATTTAGTTCTCTTCATGATCTAAAAAGCCGTTTGTTTCAAAATTTCTTCATTGTTCCCTCTCGAGTTATGTAGAATACGCCAGAGCAAAATTCCTTACCGGCTTTGAACAGTTTCAGGACACATCCTTCTTTCAGTTTTACATTACGGTCGGCATCGTTTTCGGTCTTTTTCGTATTAATTTTTAGGCTTTTTCCAGTGGTATTGTTGTCTTTTTCTCGCTGCCACATCTCTTGTTAGTCTTCTTTCTTTGGTCTTTTTCCATAGTAATATTAATGTACATTTTAGCATTTTAGCTGAAACCATTTTTTCTGGCAAAGATTTCTTTCGTCATGATCGTTGAAAAACTATTTCGTAATCCAACCGAACTTATAAATTATATATTTGCTGACGTAAATTTAAATAATTTGAATAATTTAACAGGTTAGTTAGCAGTACCCTGCTATTCGAACTGCGCAAGTTGTGGATTTGATAACATACATATATATATATATATATATATATATATATATATATATATATATATATATATACTAGAAATACATGATCGCAACAACCCCTCGCTCACTTTTAATATATACATTTTTGTAAACCACCCCCACCACCACCATCACACACACTTTCTGGTTTTGGTTGTTTTGTTTTTTATTTAAGTCTATTATAGTTTTTATATTTAGTCTATGTAATAATAAATTAACAGCCTGAAAAATTTGAATAGAAAGAGAGAAACAAACCAGTATAACATCAAAGAAAATTCATTGGCGAAGTTCACCTGGCTGTAGTCATGTACTGTAGTATTAAGTATTGACACGCAAAAAGAGCATACAAAGTCAATATTAAAAAAGAAACTATAGCCCTAAACTAAGACTATAGTCCTAAGTCTAAGGCTATAGTCCTAAGACTAAATTTATAAGACTGTAGTCCTAAGACTAAATTTATAAGACTATATATAGTCCTGACTAAATTTATAAGACTATAGTCCTAAGGCTATAGTCCTAAGACTAAGACTATATATTGTCCTAAGACTAAGATTATACTCCTAAGACTATAGTCCTAAGACTAAGATTATAGTCCTAAGACTATAGTCCTAAGACTAAGATTATAGTCCTAAGACTATATATAGTCCTAAGACTAAGATAATAGTCCTAAGGCTATAGTCCTAATACTAAGATTATAGTCCTAAGACTAAGATTATTATTAAGTCCTAAGACTATAGTCCTAAGACTAAGACTATAGTCCTATAACAACGAGATGAACCAAATAACACATTTTCATTCAAAATAGATAATAGTGGCCAAGAAAAGACACAATGCCACGTCCTAGCGTCCAAACTCCAAAGACAATTGTAGACAAGAATATTATTTATATTGCATGATTTTCTTTTTCAAGACTCAGCTAAACTGTTAAATATGAATCTCCTACCGTTAAACTTTCTTCTGCTTTTGTCACCACAAACACTGCCAATTCAGTCTATACTCTTTTCAGAATTCAGATTGTTTTTCTCGTTCGGTTTCTTTCGGTTTCTCCGTGACCAGGCATCATTCAGTTCTCTTCAAGATCTAAAAAGCCGTTTGTTTTCAAACTGATTTCTTCATCTTCTCCCTCGAGTTAAGTAGAATACACCAGAGCAGATTGCTTTACAGGTTTCGGCCAGTTTCAGGCCACAGTACGAGTCGTTTTCGGTCTAGCAGTAACCCTGCTATTCGAATTCCGAACTGCGAAAGTTGCGGATTTGTTGACATATATATATATATATAAACATCTCGCAGAATTTCTTTCCCATTTGCTGTAATTTCGCGTGTACTCCACGCGTGTCGAGATTAGCACCCTCACCCGGGCTCCGGGCCTTCGGCCCTACGCCCGGGCTCGGGGACAAACAGGTTTCAGAATTGCTTTTGGCTTTTCATCTCGCGTATAAAGTGGACTCCACGCACGTCGAGATTAGCACCCTCACCCGGGCTCCGGGCCTTCGGCCCTACGCCCGGGCTCGGGGATAATTATTAAACATTATATATACTTAAATGTTTGAATTCATGGTTTGCACTTGACGTCATGGTGGCCATGTTGGAGGAACTTTAACAAAAGAATCTGATTAGCAGCTATTGTATTTTAGAGTATGTTTTCCTCCAACGTGGCCACCGTATCTTTGTCTTCTAAATCTCACAAGTTTGATTGCAAACATCAATACAGACAGGCCAAAGTATTGTAGTACTGTATTTTGAACCAGATTTCAGAAGGAAATAGACAATATTCATAAATGGCCGTGGAATTAATATTCTTTTATGTGCATATAAATTAGCCCCTCTGAACTCGTTTTCATGTGCGAAATTCAAAAGAATCTTTACTCTAAAACGCGGTCAGAGGGGCTAACTTATATGCACATAAAAGGATTTTATACCGTCGACCATTTATGAATAATGTCTATGGGAGGGGGTAACGGAGAAAATTTTCTAATATGGAGAGGGGTGGTTAATTGTCAAATTTCTACTTTCTTATTTTTTATAATAGAAAAGAAAAGAATCTTCCCCTTTCACACATAATGACCGGTCCGTAACATCTGCGTAACTTATGCTTTATAAATTGTAAATATGTACTTACTGTATACAAGTAAGTACCTCAATATTTGGTCACCTCAAACATGACTCTTTTTCAATCTTTCCTGTAAGGTATCATGATTAATGCGGCTTGGGTGACCATAGCCTCGCTGCTCAACGTTGCAATGGTCTTGGTCTACAGAGCAGATGCCTCCATGTCCCTATCTTCTTCGCTGGTTCTCGCTGTCCTCCTCGTAATCCTCCTTGTCTGGTTCTTCCTGGAGAACTTCCCGTTGCAAAGCTACCTTAACTATACCTATCTTGACTGGCCAGTGGTAGTCTGGGCTCTCTCTGCAAGTCTGGCCAAGAATTGGGACCCCGACAGTACCAGTTCGCGTTTTGTTCTGGCATTATTGGTCATCACAGTGCTCTTGTTTATTGCGCGAATTACGTTGCAGGTGCTTCGAAATAAGAAAGCAAATGCCTATTACCATCGACCAAAACTGGATGAAAGGTTTACACACTGTAGTGTTTAACAATATACAGACTTGTTTACATTTTTCAAATGTTTTCATTGTTCCTTTGGATGTATTCGGATAACTTTCTTTTACCAGGCAGAAACATTGAGTCATAGACATTTACGTTTTGAGCTACGTTCAAAAACTTTTAAAATTAGTGTTAAATTGGAGCAAAATTGTTATACGTGATTGTTGCGAGACAATTGATTCTGCAATTGTTGCTGAGTAGAACAAGACCTATAACTTCGATTTGGAAGATCTAAAGCCCTGTTTACATGAAGTGGATTGAGTGTTCAAGCCAAATCTCCGATGTTGTTTCTCCTTGTTGTGTTTACATGAAGAGAATTGAAAGCTTTCGATCTGATCGAAACGGATGGCTGAAGTCAATCCACGCAGTGGAGTCAGTGGATTGACTTGACTTGAGAATCAAGCTTGGAGTTGAATTGACTTGAATGTCTCCAATCTGATTCATCTTAACACGGTTTAAAGTACTGTTTAATAAACGAGCAGGAGTGTTTTATCAGATATAAAGACACGAGGCGAAGCCGAGTGTTTTTATATCTGATAAAACACGAACTGCGAGTTTATTGAACGGCTTCAAAAACGAACCACTTGGTAAGTTCATTGGCTTAGTAAGTTTGAAAAATAACCTTGTCTAAGCCGAGAAAATCAAAGCTAAAGTTTATGTAAATCAGGAGATATCTTTATCACATATAAAGACACGATACGGTCATGATTTTGTTTTGTGTTTTCCTGTTGAAGTGCTTATATCACTTGTGGGATTTTAACGTATTTGAATAGAGCAAAAAAAGTTCGTTAATAAGTTATTTTGCCGTTTTTGATTTACTTTAATAGTTTCTGAGATATAAGTCTTTAAACATGCCAATTTCGGCTTTTCGCCGAAAATTTCCGTCGTTCATTTTTAAAAGCACGGCGGCCTGAGACTCAGAAACCTAAGCCGACCGTCTTCTTTGTGTAATATATGTCGGTGTTTTTGTGAATCAATAAGCCAAAATGTAGTTGTTTTGGATTGACTCGTTCCTGAGTCCCAGGCCCCCAAGGTGTTAAAATGAACGACGGAAATTTTTGAAAATTGGCATGTTCCGAAGCCAATATGTCAGGAACTATTTGACTAAATCAAAAACGGCAAAATAAGTTATTAACTGATTTTTTCTACTCTATTTAAATACGTTAAACCACCACAAGTGATATAAGTACTTTAATGAGTGAAGTTGGTGCGTGTTGTAAACATGGCGGACATTGGGGAAACCCCAGAAAATAGTGTTGAAAAACCGCTTACAAAAGCAAAAACAGATCTCCATGTAAACATGTACCCGGTTGACTTCAGTCGCGTTTTTAGATTCGATTGGACTGTCAATCTGCTTCATGTAAACAAGACCTAAGATTCGAAAGTTCATGTTTGACGTAATATTTCATAAAGGAGTGGGAGTATTTTACCAGGGGTTTAGCCCAGTTCTCACTTGTCGTAAGAATCGTATGGATCGAAGACCGTTCCAGCCCCGATTGTCGGCGATTCTCACGACAGCCCAGGGACGCAGCCAGGATTTTGAAAGGGGGGGGGGGGGGGGGGGAAGCCGAAATCAAAATAGATTTTTAGGGGGGGAGGGGGCATGCTCCCCTGGGAAATTTTGAAATCGAGAGTCGCTGAAATGCCATTTCCTGGCTTTTGGACTTTGCAAGCCTGGATATTAGCGTCCGGTCACGGTTCTGAGACATTACGCTACGTTATGAGAAGTTACTCAACTGTTGAGAAGTTATACTCAACTAACCTTCAGAAGTGTACTACGTTCTAACAAGTTAATATGCTTTCAGAGAATTTACCCTTAAGCTGCGTTTTGAGATGTTACAGACTTACAGACAGATATAGAACGTAGTTACATACTGTAGAACGTAGTGCAACTTCTTTAAATCAGTGAATGTAGTATTCTTCTCAGAACATAGCATAATTTTTCTAAATGCGGCAAAGCATCTCGGATAAGTTGTGTGAACGTAGCGTTACTTTTCAGAACGTAATGTAACTTTTCAGAATATAGCGTACTTTTCAGAACGTACATGTAGCATTACTTCTGTGAACGCAACAACGTGAAAAGAAGTAATGGTTGATTCAGAGGCAATGAAGAGGGGAGTAACTACTGAAAAAAGTTGCGAAGCTGATTCGCACCTTGTGACAGGTACATTTTGTTTTATGACAGGCACAATTTGATTGATGCTTGTCATTTTGGCAGGAACGACAAAACAAATTATATCCAGGCTTGGGACTTTGGAGGAAGATTTTACAGACTCTTAAGTAAAAAAACGTCATATAAAATTCTCAAAACACGCAAACGTCACATTGTAGATTGAATACACTGTTTACAGTTTCCTGACATAATTCACATTGCATCAGTTTTGTAGCTACATGTCTGTTGCTTTATATCTAAAGGGGGAGCCGCGGCTTCCCCCCCCCCCCCCCCTGGCTACGTCCCTGCGACAGCCACGTCCACATTTTTAGGTGAGTTCCTAACGGAAAGACTAAAATGTAAACCTAGAATGCACTATACACCTTGGGGGATAATATTATTTGAATTGCCTCTCGTTTCCATTTACTTTTGACGAGATATGGCTATTTAAACAGTGCACAGCATTGAAATACTGGATATACACCACAAGGTTCCGGTGTCGTGTGAACGCCTTCAAAGCGTCGTTAAATTATGACGGATTCGTGTGAACGTAACCACATTTTACCGTTTATCTTCTACACCGGACTCGTGTGAACGGGGTTTCAGGGTGTCAGAGTTCCTGTCCCACACTACTCCCATTACCTTGATTTCATCATCGGTGCAAACTGCATTGTTTAAGGTGATCTTGGAGTATCCTTCATCTTCTTCGATTACATGAGACTGGAATGTATTCCTTTTGACTTGGGAATGAGCTTCTGCTGCTGGTGATGAGGAGATTTCTTCTTGAATGATCTTTTCATTTAATTCCTTGCTGTTGGTAGCCCATTTCCTCATGTTGAATCCTCCATCCTTGAAGCATCCCTTGAGCCTTTGATAAAGGTCGAAGCATTCTTGGACTGATTCTCTTCCAGATGCATAGTCATCCACATATAATGACTTTATCACATCAAGAACAAACTGAGGATTGATGGCTTGATATTTGGCTAGATGATTTCTCAAAACTGCGTTTAGAATGAAGGGAGAGCATACTAGACCAAAGACGAGGCGTGTGAATCGAAAGACAATCTCTTTTGGATTCTTGGCTTCTAAATCATCCACCCACAGAAATCTCAGTAGATCTCGTTGCTCGGGGGTAATCTCTACATTCAGGAAGGCTTTTTCCAGATCTCCAACCAATGCTATCTTCCTCAGACGAAAGCGCATCAAGATATCAAATATCAGGGGAAGCAAGGATGGACCAGGTAGCAAACATTCATTCAAGCTTGCTTCTTGACCTTGCTTTGAACTTGCATCATACACAATCCTGAGCTTTGTGGTACTCTTATCTTCTCTGACTACTTCTCTATGTGGAATATAATGCACAGTACCTGGAATGACATTCTTCACTTCTTCTCTCTTTACTTCTTGAATTACTCCAGAGTTTAATTGTTCTTTAATCACTCTGTCATATTCATGAAGAATGTCAGGTGATGACCTTATTCTTCTCATTAGTGAACCAAGCCTGCGATGGGCTGTAGTGTAGTTATCTGGGATGACTGGATGTTCTTGCTTGAAAGGGAGAGGCGCTTCATAATGACATTCATTTTGCTTGATGCTTTTCAGATAATCTTCATACATATCTGCTTCACCGTCCTTGATACCCAGGGTATCATAATCCCAAAATTTAGCCAACTCTTTTTTCAAGGCTGAAAATGGGGTGTCAGGATCCAGTGGTAGTGTAGGACATTCCGTCTCCAATGTATGTGCCAAGATCAGATTGGTTGTGGATTCTGTGTTGTCGGGAAGATTGAGTGGACCACTCAGGACGTAACCAAGACTGGTTCCTACTGCTACAGGACCTTCATTCGACTCCCCCCGTACCACCTTATCTTGGATGAATAACCAATAGAAATCTGCACCAATCATAACATCGACATCTAGACTTTCTTCACTTCCACTGGGTGAAATGTCAGCCAGGTGAAGTTCTTGCAAATAGGGATAGAGTTCTGCTGTGCAAATTCAATGGACTGGTTAGACAATGGACTGCAGATGAGGTCAATTTCATACGCATTGATGTATACCTTGAGGTTATCAGCACATTCTACTGCTAGTTGCACAACATCACATTTCTTTACAGATGCTTGTTCCTTGCCAAACGTTTTTATCATGACTGTTTCAGAACCGATAGATTTAAGATTTAACTTTCTTCTCAAGTTAGATGTAACATATGACTTTTGTGAACAAGAATCGAACAGAATTCTTGTCTGACAGGAAGAACTTTCGTTGTGAGGGGCTTGAACCTTGGCTCTCGCTGTTTGCAGTAAAACACGCTTGTTGTTGGGATTTCGAGTAAAATACAAAGATGTACTTACAGTCTGATTGTTCTGAGACGTTTCTTCCTTTGGTTTCCGAGGTGGATTTCCTACACTGGCTTGAGCGGTGCAGATCGAAGTGTGATGTCTGGCTCCACAGCGAAAACAATTACGTTGGCTTCCACACTTGCGACTGATATGACCACTTTGTAAACAAACAAAGCACTTCCCTTTTCGACGTAGAACACATCTTCTCGCATCGGGTTCGGTAACAACAGAGCAAGCGATAGACTTATGGTCTCCACTACAAAATGTGCACCAAAACGAACCATTTACCTTTTCTTTCTCCTTTGCTGAGTGCGAATTTCGGGTAGACTTGTCGAAATTCGTATGAAAGGCGCCTGTTGTTGAGTGTTGTTTACGGTAGAAATTCGATTCGCTTTTCTTTTCTTTGACCATGGATCCAAGGGCACATTTCTCCCGCAACTGTAACTCCTCTCGAAAGGATCTCAACAAGCAATTCAGATCCCATTCATCGGACAGTTTTCGGCCTAAGACCAGACGTAAATCTTTAAGGATTTTGGCCATTATTGCTGGTGTTAAAAACGTTCCATACGTGTCTGGAGAGATACCAATCCCATTCAAACTTCTCACGGTCGCTTCGGTTTTGTCGTAAAGTTGGCGTAACTTCTTGAGATCGTTGTCGTCGTTGACCACTGGCAATTGCATCAATATTTCCATGTGTTTTGAGATAACTACTTGCTTATCGCCAAATCGTTCCTTTAGCAGATCGACAGCTTCTTTGTAGTTAGCGCTCGTTAATGGTAAACCCGATATAGCACTGATTGCTGAACCTTCCATTAACGATTTCAGATATTGAAATTTGTCGACATCGTTTAAATCATCGTTGTCATGAATTGCTGAGGCAAAGCTGTCCCAAAAAGCTATCCACTTCGTCGGGTCTCCATCGAACCGTGGCAGAGATAACTTCGGAAGTCTTGTTTTGCTCAATGGCTTCGACGCGTGACCTTGATGTTGCTCGCTGTTTGAAATGTTTTGAACGGTCTCAGAGTGTTCAACTTGCGCCGTTTTGGTAATATCAGTTGCCTTGAGATATGTAGATATTGCACAGATTGATTCTTGCACGGCGGCATCGAAATCACACCTTTCAAAGATTTCCTTTTCAATGTTGTCGGCGTCGAGCGACTCGGCTATTTGATTATGCAACAATTCTAAATCCTTTTGTTGTTTTTCGAGGGCTATCTTGTAGGACTCGAGTTCTGGGCGACATTCGTCTGATCCATCTTTCAGTACCTCATGTACGTTGCCAATCACTTTCTTTACAAAGCATCTGTGACCATTTCGTGTTTGAAGTTTCTTCTTTAATTCTAGGGACATGTCTCCTTGACACTTCAAAGTTCAGTTCATCAAATATTATTCCCGAGAGTCGGCACCAAATGTTATAAATACGACAATACTCAATAGAAATGTACTCTTAAGTTAACTCCTTTATGGGCCTTGGTTGCCTTTTGGAAACAATGAATAAACATAAATGGCGTACTCACTGCTTACAGTGATAACTCAAAGGGAAAAATAGATATCAACACCAAACTTGGTAATACTGTTGGTTAGGTCAAAAGCTATGCAATGAATGGTGGAATTTTTATTGGAGTTAATTGCCGAGTCCGAATGCTGAAAATAGCCAGTTTCCATGGTAACAAAGGAAAAACTGCATAATATACAAAACTGACCATTCATTGCATAGATTATGATAAGGTTGATAATCAGCCCAAAAATCATCAAAATCCATCAAATCCCCTTTGAGTTATCATTGTTACCATTCTCGTTCATGAATAATTCATTAGTTTGAGAAAATCCAGGTTAAAGTGTTAACAAATTTCATCGCCTTAACTTTGCCTTACTTTTCAAAACTAGCTATCATAATCTGATGTTAATGGTAAAAATAGTTAGAATATTGTCTATTGACATGTTTACTATAGAAATATTGGACATTTGTGCTAAAAAGTCAATGACTAAGCATCTAGACCAAGGGTTACCTCACTTGGATCACTCGTTTTTGCCGGTTTGCTTCTATCGTTCATGTGACAGTCATATTTGCTCCACATTATTTGGGTGGTTTCTTCCTTTTCTTTTTAACAGGCTCATCAGGTTGAGAGCTCAGGCCAAATCCACCAGCTTGATAAGCTGTCTTGTCAGCTTTGGACTTCTTTTGTGCACGGAGTTTCTGTCTTTGTTTCTGGTACTTGGCACTTACTTTCTTTGACGCAGCTTTAATTCTCAACTGATCTTGTAATCTTAGTGCCTTCATTGTATTGGTACCTGGTGTTATACCAAATATGTCCATAACCATAGCTTTACTAGCAGCACCTGTATTGAAAAGGGCAATGGTCTCACAGACAGCTATTGTTACTTTTCGTGCCCCACAAAATTTAGTCTTGGGACATTTGGACCAGAGCATTCCATTGATAGCCTCATTTTGGTTTTGTGTCATACCTTTCAAACACCTGGAGAGTAGATTGTCATTGGAAAGCCTTGTAAAAATAGGAGCTAACTCTTTCATGAACACCTCAGGCAAGCGATTACTTCCGTCATAAGTGTCTGTGCCATCTAACTGGTCTTTCCAAAATTTGCACCAAGTGGTATCATCTTTAGGGCAATAATGATGTTGTTCTTGTAGAGGTACTTTTGTATTTTCAATGATGTGGCACTGAATTGCCCTAATACTTCTCTTCATTCCCTGAAGATTACCCTTGTTCCCTCGAATCGCTTTCCCATAGTAGTTCTGCATTTGGTCCATGACTTTATCTGTCAATCTTCCCCGACCACCAACACCTTTACCATCCGATAGCTTTTTACCCTTCAGGTCTGTCTTATACTTTCTAAGTGCACTTCCAAGTCTTTTTTGGACATGGCCAACACACTCTTCCTTTGTGACAATATACTCATCCCCATACTTTTGAAACATAGCCTCCTTTACTCGACCATATGAGCTACTGTCTCCATCACCGACAAATGTAGTATATTTCAAATTACGCTCAGTTATACTTCTTCCAAATATTTCAGTGGCTGAAGAAGCTTCCATTCCTTCTGATGATCCTGCATGATTAATTTGGCAATCTGATTCATGCCTTGCCTTCCAAGACTTGTATTCATCACTTTCAGCATTCATGTTGCAATGGGCTTTACACTCATGACAAAAAAGGGACTTTACACAGTAATCTAGTACCTCACCAGTGTCCACAGATATTACAAAAGTAACACCAATTTTTGAGGAATGTCCTCTTTTTTGCCAGGTTCCATCAACTGTAACTGACACATTTGCAATAACAGTAGTTCCATCATCCTCAATATCATCCGGTCTTTCCATGGCAATTTTCTCAACCAGTCGCTTTGCCGCATCTTTCATCAATACTTCTGCATTGTCTACCACAATGTTTTTTATTTGTTTTTGATGCTCATTGTAAGCCCTCTTTGTTACAGGAGGTGGCAAATTCATTCCAGCACAAAATTGGGATAGTCCGGCATGCCCCAACTGGGGAGATGCTAGAACTGCTCTGCGGTTGACTTCATGGGCTCCTCCTCCTCTACCACCCAAACGCTTGCTGGTCAAGAGAGGGGTCTGTGCCTCACACATAGAACATTCTAAGAATAAATGTTCTGCAAGGCCCTCTCTCAAACTGTTGTTTTGAAACAGTTGTAGTTTAGATTTTGGATCTCTACAAGCACTACAAATTGCTGCACTAGAGATGCATTCTTTTAGCAGAGTCGAATCTTGCAACTTGATACCAGATGCACTCTCAGTGTGACATGGAGATCCAAGACCGAGAGTTTTGGCTTTTGTGCGGGTTAAAACTGCTCCGTCAGATTCAAGCTTCTCAAAAGACGAATTTAGCAATTTTTTCTCTGATATATTCTCCCTTGACTGAGACAAAACCGGCGTATTTGCTTGCAAATCGGCAACATTTGACATGCTCGTACTGGTAGACGGATGTTGGTCATCAGCAAACCCACTCGCATTTTCATTCGATCTCTCGCCTATTTCGTCGGTTCTCAGCCCACGAAAACCTTTCCTTTTTCTTCTTCTGATTGATCTAAACTTTGTAGTTTTATTTTCATCCATTTTTAATACTCAATAATGCAATAAAAGCCTCTCAAATTGACCGAACTAGATGTTTACCTTCGCAGTTTAGCACTATGTCACATGAACTCACAATAAACCGTGTCATTGCTGCTTTCAGGGTCATGGGACGAGCATGACTCAGCAACCAATGAAAAGAGGGTTTTTTCTTGATCTAGAAAAGGGGGGTTTTGCATGTAAACCAAAAATGCAAGACGAAAAACCCCATAGCAACCAAAATAAGTGATTAAAAACAAATGGTTACTATGCACAAAAATACAACCAACGCCTATATTATCGCAAATTTTGGCCGAAATATTTTACATAAAACAAAAAATAAGTTAAGAGGGCAAAAGAGTGATAAATTCTCGTAACTGCTAGGCTCATAAAAAAAATATTTTTGAAAAATATTTTTTTTATGAAGTAACTATCAACTACCACCTTAATCCTCGAGCTCAAGCGGATGGCCGAAGGCTCAGAGCCCGGTGAGGGTGCTAATCTCGACATGCGAGGAGTCCACTTTACACGCGTGGAGAAGAAGCGAGGGAGACGAAATCTGGGAAATAAGTTTATATATATATATATATATATTTATATATATATGTTTGGTACGACGTCACGCGGTAAGAATAGTTGGACACTGGTGACTAGCGACGAAGAAAACCATGAACTCCTCAAACAAATAGTGTTTTGCTTTCGTTTAATTTAAACGAACCGAAATGGAGCACGAAGAAAAGAAGGATACAAACAACCCGTTTAATATATCTTGAAGAGAAACCAGAGAACTTGAAAAAACCAAACGCCGTATGCTAAACGAAAACACGATCTGCAGTCACTCACTCCGTGGTCAAATATAACGGTAGGATTCTTGTTAGATTTTTCAAGTTTTCGCTGAACCTAAAAACAATATACAGCTTCACGTTTTCTTGCTTTCCCTTTGCTCGTCCAAACCATAAATCAGCTTAACTAAAGCTAACTCAAAACACTACCTTTATAAGCTTATGTAGACGTGATGTTTTTCTATTGGCATTACTTCATTACTTTTATTATTAAATACTCATCATTCATGGCCATGGGCTTTGGCGATTTTTTTGGCTGTATTTCCAAATTTTCGACTGTATTTCCAAATTTTCGACTGAAACGTTGTCTGTTTAATACTGCTTTCAAGAATCCGATTCTACCGAATTGTTTTTATCTCGGACTTTATTATAAATGTAATTTTTGAGCTGTTGACTTTTAATTCTGCCTTTGCAAAACATGTATGCATAGGGAAGCTATTTAAAGCTTGTTAAAAATAATCCCTTTTGAAACCTCCTTAACACATTTTGTACAACCAGAATTTAATAATGAAATCTAAGTTTTGCTTTGATATGTTCATCTTATCCATAAATTATAGAATGAGCTTGAGGATTATCATTTGTTTTTATATCTGTTTGTTTTTATATTGGCTGTAATTATCAGGTGTGCTTATTTTAATCAGGGTGGGTGGGTGGGGGGTGGTTTCAAGAAAGCATTTAATAAAAGCGGGCGAGGGGTTGTTGCATTCATGTATTTCTAGTATAAAATAAACGATCACACACCAAAGATACTATACTCCAAGATACTATACTCACGAGATTCTCACGTTCCTAACTCTCTCTGACCAAAAATCGTTCTCAAGGTTCGACCGCATGGAATTAATTGTTCATATTAATTAACTGTTCGCATAATTATGCATAATTACAACACATAATATATTATTAGGATTATTGCATGAATTAATAAAATTGACGATAAATAGAGTGCTGGTATATAGGTGAGGGCTGAAAGCTATGGGATCAGATGAGTTAATACCCAAAGAAATAATTAGAAAATTCAATTTGTTCAACAAAAGTGTCGGTTTCATAGTTGGCATAATTACAGATTGGTAATTCATTTGTATTTGCATCATAAATGTATCAAATATCAGAGACCAAATATCAGAGATAGATCAAATATCTAGCGATCACTAACAGTCGATTTACCACATTTACGTTCCATTATAAAACGTCATTGTCGTCATAGTAACAGAATATCCAACACGAGACAGTGTTCCTCGAACACTGGGAGGTCCGGATTTTAGAGTTCGAAATCCTGGAAAGTTGTTTTTTCGTACGCCGGATGGTACTTGACAAGCGTGTGGTTGTACGCCAGTCAGAGTCCTGCATGGCGATTGCACGCCAGTCCAAAACACGGTGTTTATCTAAGCAAATATCTCAAACAACATAGATCGAATTCGAAGTGTATACGCCAGCGTCTTTTACCAAGAATTGTACGCCAAGAATTGTGGCCGTACACCCGTGTCACAGGAAATTGCGAATTTCCTAGGAATCCCGCCCCACTCTAGGAAATCCCCCCCCCCCTCGATTTCGATTTAAAATCAAAACATGTCATAAATATTGTTAAAATATTGTTAACGATTGCTATTGTCGAAATTTGTAGAAAACAAGTCCCATTAGCTACAAAAGCGGGGAAAATCTAAACGAAACGGCATGCACGCACTTGCCTTTGCTCTACCCTGCTGCCAGTTCTACGTCTGGAACCAGGGTACTTCTGCTCTGAATACGTATCAGAACAAAAATTCACCGTTGATTATACAAAGTATTATTATGTAACCATTTATTTTGGCCTACCTTGAACACCAAGCCGGAAGAATTTTCTAAACAGCAAAAGCGTGAATGCGTGATTTGAAAAAAAGGGCCGCCGATTTTACTTTCATCGTTACGGCTTTTTTAAAAATTATTTGTTTGACAATTATCTTTTTGACAAGACTACCTGGTATTATATAGTGGTATATCAATAGCAAAAAATAATATTACTTTGAAAAACTTTATCCTAGTATAATCGCTAATAGTTATGAAAGATAGATGTGCAGCTACGTCTGAATAGGAAGCACATGATGTGCTTAATGTTTAATTTACATATCAAACAATCTGAAATAACTCAAGAACAAATTAAAGCGAGGAAACGAAAAACTGCAAAAAATGTTAGATTATTTTAAAATACCATTAATTATACACATCTGCTCTAAAAAGGGCTCTCGATCGCCAATTAGCAGGGATTAAACACATAGTACCACTCAAAGAAAATTTAAATTTACCTTCTTTATTTATAAACGCACGCCTTGCCTTGGAACTGTTGGAAGATTAAGTGTTTAATTTATTTTAGCCACGACACGTGTATATTAGGGAGGCTGAGCCCCCTCTTCTTGAATTTCAGGGAGCTGCCTTGGCCAGTTGGCTGTATTTATCGGAAGATGAACCGGCTGACGAATGTGGAATAAAGGCGAGCTTCGCAAACGAATCAATATTTTAAGAGAAATTTCAACTCAAAGTTTGCTAAATTTGTCTGTAAGCTTTATCCGATTTCTGAATACTGATTAAATATTGATTTCTTTTGAATTTGTGAGCTTTGTGAATCGTGATTTAGAACAATATTGTTCCGTGAATTGTTATTGAACTGTTGAAAAAGTCGTGAAGATGCTATTGTACTTTTTGTGATTCGTGAAATGCCAAAAAAGAATCTGTGAACTCGTGACAAGACCCCCCACCCCCTCCTCTTCTATCACTTTAGTTCATTCTTTTACAAAATATCTATACATGCATGTTTTTGTTCAGTCATTCAGTCAATTTCGGTGGTTCAACCTGGTTCAACCACTGATCTATATAAGAGACTGGATAGAGCATCTATTATCTGAGCGCCTCCAGAAATTGAAGCCGGAAGTTACGCCCTAATTTGTAAGCGACGCCATATTGGATGGCCCCACATGAGGAGTGAGTTGCTATATTCACTATGCTATATTTTACTGTTGTGAATTCGTTGTTTTCGCATATAATCACGAAATAGACGAACAACACAAATCCATTTTGGTATTTCAAGCAACGGGACACATCAAGAAACTATGGAGGACCTAAGAACGTGAAGGGAAACTGAATCGTAAGTAAATAAGTTGATATTTTGACGAAATTTCGAAGGGGACGGAGAGTTCCCGAAGGGTTATTTACTAAGGAAACGGGAAACCCAACATTGCAAGCGGCCGGTGATTTGTAGGATACAAATGTGTGATAATACTGTAATTGTGAAAATGTTCACAACCGAGTAGATCATTTTAAAAATAGGTACGCAATGCGTACATGCGGATACTGGCATTTATTTGGCTTGAGAGTCTAAAATAACTAATGGGCCTTTTCACCAATTACTATGGTGCCATCTTGAATTCGCAATGCATTGTGGTCTATCCAGGGTAAGAAGCTCAATTAAAAGGGCGATTGCTTAGTGTTGAGACATCTAATGCGGTAATTTTGTCTTGATTAACACTTTCATGGCAACAATGTCTAGATATGATCGTTATCATATTGGTAGCAATAATTTCTCGTACATATAAGGATACATTTGTTATGAATCTATCCTTACACGTCCAAGAATTGTTGCAATATGACAATTATTATATTTAGATATTGTTGCCACGAAAGTATTTATAAAGAAAAAATTACCGCATTGTGCCTCAACACCCTGGATAGACCATAATGCATTGCGAATTCAAGATGGCGCCGCTATTGGTGAAAAGGTCTACTGTGGATTGCAATTTCAATTTCATGCAAACATACCAAAATATACTGAAAATAATAGAGAATCTTGTGACATATATAAGAGCCCAGCACAAAACTCGAGGTAGTTGTAATATTCAAAATATTTATTTAGACGTAATGTTTTGTTATTGTTATTATTATTATTATTATTATTATTTTTATTATTATTATTACTCGGGCTACCAGGTTTCGGTGGCGTTTCTGTATTATTTTTCTGGTCGACAATTTGCAATTATTGCATCATCCCGATATGCTTTGCGAAACCACGTGGTGTGCTATCGATCTGGTATTGCTCCGTCTTGAAGCTTTTAGAAGATCACAAGTGACTTTAGAACACTGTTATTAATCAGTCATGTGGCTGAAAATTGTGCTCCCTACGCTTAAGCCGTAATCAAACAAGAACGCAAGTCATCGCAAGTTGGCAGTCACGCTATCTCAGCCAGCCTCTCTGAATAATTTACCGAAAATATTATGTACCGTGACAAAGTAAAACTTGTTTAAAACACTCTTGAGACCTTTATTTTGTTAATTTGGGTGTTCGAACGCCCGCTACAGAAATTTGTGACTGCCAACTTGCGATGACTTGCGTTCTCGTTTGATTACGGCTTTACAACTGCAGATCTTGATGGCGATAAATCTACGCTAGACGGTGCTGAGCTATTTACAGTATATTTTGATCTGGGTTAATATTCCGCTGTCTCAATCAAGACAAACTGATCACAAACGATTTATATGATTTATTCAATTTTAATACTGAAAAGTATTACTCATGCTCACAATCTGATAACTTGCTGACTTTTGAAAACTATCTGCAAGATGAGCGAGACATAAACAACGTTAGGACGATAAGAGACGATAGGACGATAATTACCTCAGTAAACCAAAGACAAATTGGGGGAAGCAGAAACTCACATATCATGCTTGTAAAGGGTATAACGCTTTGGATCCCAATATAAGATCAATTGAACAATTGCCAACTTTTAAAAACGAACTCCTTAAACTACCACAACCATAATATTACTGTTTACCTTACTTGCTCTTTCTTTGTAATATAGCTATATTAATCATTAGCACATATATTCTTACTTCATAATTTTGTGATACATATCCTGTACTTTATTTCTTTTTATATTTTGTATTTTTATGTTTCTCAGGAACCTTCTGAAAAACACTTTTGTGATGTTGGTTTTTTCCTGAATAAATATTATTATCAATCAATCAATCAATCAATCAACGTTGAAAACAGAATTGACAACTTGCAAAGTCCCTATAATCGCATTAAAAAATATGATATTTATATCGCTTTAATTTTTCGCTCGAGTGTAATTAACGTGATCGTACACTTCAAACATTAATTCAAAGGCTATTCAGGTTTCAGAAATGTTGATTCGAACGGTTTGACACTCTTGTCTGAACAAAAACGCTAAAAATTGACTGCACCCTTCTGCCTTCTTTTTCCCTTCAACATGTGCTCTTTGTTACGTAGAAATAACAATAATCGTTAATTTCTAACGATTAACCCTAATCTCTAACCCCTAACACTAAAATGTTTGAATTCACGTTTAGGTAATTAAATCGGCAAAAACAGGAAACGTGGACGCTAATCGCATTTTAAAGAATATGATATTTTTATGTTTTATATTGTCTATGTTTTAGACTCTCGTAACACATGCATTGATGCGTCCCAATAAATGAATGTTCAACGCGTTTTTTGAACAAGTATTGAATACGTCTACATGTAACATAAACAGTGCCAAGCACGATAAAACATCTTGGCCGAGCGCCTAACACGTAAACACTTGAAACATTTAATAGTTAAAAGGGCATTCAGATTTCAGAAAGATCTTTAATCCGAAGCCAAATATTAAAGCGCTCACACTGTTTCTTCGTCCTTGGAAAGCTTGTCGTTTAGGCGACAAAGTCGAAGCGCGTTCCGGAATTAGCATAGTAACACCTTGTGCGGTTTTATTACGTGATGCTGTATTGAACACGAGAAAGTATTGCATGTAAATATGCAGTCACCGCGCGCTTGTATTTATAGTATAAAACAACAGTACATACATACATAAAAATAACTAAAACATCTTGGCCGAGCGCTTAACACGTAAACACTTGAATCATTTAATAGTTAAAAGGGCATTCAGATTTCAGAAAGATCTTTAATCCGAAGCCAAACAAGCGCTCACACTGTTTCTTCGTCCTTGGAAAGCCTGTCGTTTAAGCGACAAAGTCGAAACGCATTCCGGAATTATTAGAGTATAAACACTTTGTATACGAGAAAGTATTGCATGTAAATATGCAGTCACCGGGCGGTCTGCGCGCTTGTATTTATAGTATAAAACAACAGTATATACATACATAAAAATGTATTAAAATGCTGAAATACATATTGTTTCGAAACCAGACAATCCACAAAAATTCTCAAAACCGTTCAAATTTATACCAACAGACCAGTAGCCCACTGTCAGCTGTCGACTTGTCATCATATTTCTTGGCGTCTTGTGATAGCGCGCAAATATTCATTACATGAAACAAAACTCAACTTTTTATCTCCCATTCGTTGCTCTGGTACACGTTCGTAAAACCCTTCGGACATATAAATATGCTGATTCGGACTGTTGCTATTGGTCCTTTGCGTTGGTCACGTGATTGACGAAAACATTCTTACACACACACACACACACACACACACACACACACACACAACCGCGCTCATGACATAGCGGATTATGGTTTACAACCAGTACCCGCAAAAAGCCAAAGGACGTGCAAAATTATGGCACAGAAGATAGCGGATTGGCTTGTAGAGTTGTGAGTTGATTTCGACAAGCAGTATATTTCTTTGGCAACATAGGAGCATGTTAATACTCTAAAGTTTGTAATATTTTATCTTTGGTGCCCTCCATAGAAATAACTGTAGCATGCATTATAACAAGAACGAGCCAGTTTGTTTTAAGATACTCCATGCTCAGTGTCCAAGTCATGTATAACGTGTTAAGTTGTCAACATTGTTTCTTAACAGCTGGGTGAGCTATTTTACTCCCTGTCATTTTGATGAAAAAATTGTTTGTGAGTATCTGTAAAATTGAATGTGATATTTGTATGTTATTTTGTAGGTAGTTTAAAATGAAACAACAGTGAAGGAAGAACTTAAAGGTGAAGCAACATGACAACTTAATACAGAATATAATTGAACCAGTGTCATACTGTCATTTATAGTTTTCAAACTTTGTCAGTGATTTGATTAAAGAAAATTTTTACAATTCATGAGTGTATTTTGTCTTGTGTAGTTTGATTCTGTATAAATGTACTATATAATGTTTAAATTTTAAAAATTTAATCTGTTCTCTGGCTTCTGTATGTTATGAAATTGTGGCAGAACTAATGCTGTATTATCAGTGTGTACTACTGATCAACAAGGCCAGTGTTTGATGTTCAAAACAAATCAAGCTAATATATATGTCAAACTTCACAACGATGTGGTGGATAACATTTGCAAACTGGCTAAAAAAAGCATCTTGGCAAAGATGTAGTCACAAAACGAATTATATATATTGTAAAGTTTATTCAAGATTTTTAGTTGTAGGTAAATGTAGGCCCAATTGCGCAAATTAGATAACCCTATCTCATTGAAAATAATAACTCATTCTGATTAATCCTCTGAATGCCAGGATAACTTCTTTGAATCATTACCCAACGTTTTCTGTGAGTGAAAATATATTGTTCAACTTGGCACATCCACTGTTCAGGAGTACAAATAATTATGACGCTGACTGCAACGATTACCGGCTCGTCCTCGATCATCGCCAAGAGAGTACACGTGTTTTATAAGGCATTTCCTTGTGAAAATTTAAAATTAAAATGAGCAAAGACCAAGGAAAGTTAAACAGCCTGAAAATGCAATTACAAGACATGTTAAAAACGATTGATGATAGTGATGGAAGTTCGAGTGGTGCCCAAAGTTCGAGTGGTGCCCAAAGTTCGAGTTCGACCTCGTCTCCTGGCCCGTCATCGACTTCAAGTGGTTCATCTTCAAACAATAACTTTGCTTCACGAGCTATTAATAATTTCAGGTGAGCATCTAACTTCTATAAATATTGGTTATCAGTGGTTCGATTTTCGATATTTCAACGTTGCAGAGCTTGTTTTTTTTGTTAATTTTGCCATGGTTTGGGCTTATCCATGCTCATTGGTTTCAGTTCCCATTGGGTTAGAGTTTGACAACATATTATGGGCTATTTGATGTTCATAATTATATAATGAAATAATTATATAAAACTTCGTGATTCCCCCTGTAAACATTGTGTTAGACAACTAGTGCATGTATTAATGTTAAGCCCAACAATCCTTGGGTGAGATGAAAGATTTGAAAATTTAGCTCCATTCCCACTATAGGCATAGGGTCCTTTTGGTCAATACAATGTGTTGGTTGTGCATTTGATCCCTCCAAGATGGGCTTAAGACTGATATTGTAATGTGTATAATTGTTTGAGTACTGCAGCATATATTGCATTAAATGTCTACACCCTCAAGCACCTTTGCAGCTAATTAGTATTTGTAATCTAGTTAAATTACAAATAGATTGTAATCCTATAGAAAAATAAGAAAATACTCCAGCCTGCTCTTCAAAAGTTTATACATGTACTGGGTTTTCTGTTGAGCAAATAACTATTATTTCCAAAGCTTATATAATACAGATTACAATTCAGAGGTCCATGCTAAATTGCTAATGTGATCATCAGCATACAGTAACATATTTGATGATGTTGGACATTAAAACTTCAAGCTTCTGGCTGCTGTGCTCATGCTGGTTGTGATAGTCATACCAAAAAGCAGTGGTGGATACAGGATTTTTGCAAGGGGGGTGACTATAAGGTGCTCAGTTGTTTCTTTCAGAATATTTAACAAGGGTGTGTGGGGGGTGGGGGTGGTGGCAAAACAGGCAATATGTGACAAACTTCCAGGGGGGTCTGGGGGCATGCTCCCCTGGGAAAATTTTGAATTTTAGAGTCTCTGAAATAGCATTTCCTGCATTTTGAGGGGGATTTGAAAGAGTTTTGAAGGATATAAATTACCAAACAAAATACCCAAATATATGAATACACCATACCATACAAGGCGTACATCATATAGGAGGACATGTCGTCATTGTCGTGGACTCATGGGGTTATGTTTTATAAGTTTATGTTCTAAAATTACTATGTATATATTCAGATTTCAGATTGAGATTGTATACAATAGGTCTATATAATCGTGATTCTTACTGTTTTAAAATTGGGGTTTCAAATTTACAAGATATTAATGTATCATGATGTCCAATCTTATTGCAAAGGAGAGGCCATAGCTACAGCCTGTATCAATAAGCATTGTTATACAATATAATTTATGCACATACACACGAGTGACTGTTGTGATTTGTATAAACAGCTGCTAGTGTATCACTGTAAAAACCTGTATTGGTTGGGACAGGGAAGGGGGGTGACTAGTCACCCAAGTCACCCCCCCCCCTCCTGTATCCACCCCTGAAAAAGCTGGGCTACAGTAGCCCAATTGCTCAGGTCACCTTGTTAAATTATTACCTTGCATGTCACTGAGTAATTATGTGGTATCTATCCACACGTATTTGGCTGGTGGTCTGATCTTACATGTACTGTAGAACCACAATGAACACATAGTTTATGAATACAGCACTTACATGTATTATGATAAATGGTTCCTGCAGTTTGTTCAATTTTTGCCAATATTTATTACTGTATGTGCCCACATGGTCAAATACAAGATTGGCAATTTAATCTGTGTACCATTCCACCTAGACTTGCTCCAAGTCTCTCTCTCTCTCTGCTTTTGGTGCGGCCCGCAAAAACAATGTGGGATGGACTTTGAGAAACTCTACATTCCACCATTCGTTTTGCATTGAACTTGAAAAACAAAATTTGAAACACTGTAGCTGAAATTTCGTTTTTTGTCCCGTATTTTGTTTTTTGTTTTGGCAGAATTCAGAAATAGAATCCAATTTTCATTTTTTCGAAGCACGAAATGAAATAAGAAAAATGAAATTCCGTCACAGTGTTTTGAATTTCGTCTTTGGAGTTCACCGGAAAACGAATGGTGGAATGGTACATGGATTCCAATTACATTCAAATTCATGTGCGTTTTTTTTGCTTTTACAGGCGTGCATTTCCTGCCTTATC